>PGCI01000226.1:0-153499 GCA_002873125.1 Puccinia coronata f. sp. avenae | reverse complement strand
ATGTTCCTCATGAAAGCCATGTACTTGCGAGGGGTTATGTCGTGGGGGTAGAATTCGCATTAGATGCTATCCAGTTCGTTGAGCCATTTTCTGGCATGATTCCTGAGTCTCTCTTCTCCTCGATGACTTGAACCAGTTTCATGTGTATCTGATAAATGAGGACAACTAAAATAACCCTTCGGAAGAACTTGACTCCAAGCCTGCTTATCATGCTCACCTTGGTTGCTTTCAATGATGAATGGATTGGTTGCCTGCTGGTCGGTGCACTCCTTCCTGGACGGATAAACGTCATTTTCTCTTCTGTCGAACCCTTCCAAAAAGTTATGAGTCACTAGAGACTCTTTTTCTTGACTGGAAGAGACGGATGATGGTATTGGTAGTTTAGAAAATTCTAGCGAGTCCGTCTGGGCTACTACGGCCTTTATAGTGAGTCCCAGTTGACTGAACAGATATAAGTTGAACAACACTGCTGGCAGTAGCATTTTTGGGACCAGTCGGCAAGGCCAACTGAGGTGAAGGTTTGTGGACAGTTTTCAGGTCATTCGCTCGCTCCCTGGTGACCCCAAGTTAGACTCAGATAAGGTGTATGTATGCTGGTGTATGGGTCTAGGGCTGTCCGGGGGAGATGCCTGCGCCCCCTGCAGCTGTGGAGTTTCCAGGGTACGGTATGGTATCCATCATCGTTCTGCCGAGTTCGTATCACGAAAGGGGAAGATATATATCGGAAAGTGTTGTCGTTTTTTTGAGGCGGTTGAGACAGTGATGCATACGACTGATAGTTAAGTGTGCAGCTGGCAACCTGATTGGGAGATGTGTTTTGAGTCATGGACCATGGTCAACACGAAGTACAGGATTGAAGAGGTGAATATGTATGTACACCACGGCGCGGCTTTCTAGAAATCACCCGGCCATGTCCTCCCGACGCTTTCGAGCAGAAAGCGTGTGGAGGAAGGTCTAGGAGTGAAGCTGAATCATCGCGAGAACGCTCGGTGGCTTTCTGAAGGTTTTGACCCTGCAGATGCGGAGAGGAGAAAGGACATCCTCAGATGTGTCCTGAGGCTGCCCTCGAGGCCCTACGGTCAATGGTGTCCGCCGCTCTGAAAGAAAGCCAAGGTTTTAATTAACTTTCTATTTCCTGAGCAGTGAGGATGGATGTTTGTGTTGCTTCATGACAGTAGTACAAAACGACCGAGAGAGTCATAGAGGATTGACTCCTGAGATGGAAGTGGCTGTGCACTACATAGTGTGGAGTGGGCCATCCTCGAAAGGGAACTTGATTAATTCCGCTTTATTTTATTTTATTTTATTTATTTTATTATAGTGAGCTGTCAGATTGCCGCACCATGCTATATTCCCGATTAATACGCCCAGCCAACTGTTTGACTCTCATCCGACGGTCAACAAGCCTCAACACTCAGACTCAGACTCACTAGCAACTACTCCCCAACACGCCCGTGCTCTCAAGACCACCCACCCAAACCCAAACCACCCAACCAACACCAGGAAACGACCACATTCATGCAGGAGCATTATCAAACAAACCACTCACGATCAAAGGCGGGCCAATCGACCTGTATCAGCAGCGAATCGACCAAGGACTACTCAACCTGGACAAGTTCCAAGTACCATCCTGCATCAGCTACAAGACCTCTACCAGGAACTAGCAACCTACCATCCAACCCAAACTCCCATCACAATCCACACAAAACGAACCATCGTCATCTTCTAACTGGGTAAGCAAGTCCCAATCCCATGCCTGTCTGCTTATATCCTCACACGAATTAACTCCTATTGGCCTTTCCGTTCCAGTTTAGGAGTCTGTTCTCCCATTCTCTCTCCAATGACAACCTTCCACTCGATCCACCCTCCAATCTACCCATGGAATCTATCTGTACGGCTCGGTAGGAACCGGCAAATCAATGGTAAAAACAAACATGTTGTTGATCTTGACACATATTTGGCACAACAGAATACAAAGGCTCATTATCAGGCTTGTTCCTTTTGCGGGGTCTTGTGATTATGTATGTAGTTAATGGATTCCTTCTACGAGTCCTTGAAGAATCTTCCCAACCATACTGCACTTCCGGCAAAAAGGATCCACTTCCACCAGTTCATGGTTGACATCCACAAGCGGAACCACAACTTACAGTACCACTTCACAGGGAAGGCCAGCTGGGCAAGGCGGACGTGTTGATCACGATCGCCAGGGAAATTGCCGAAGAATGCAAAGTCTTATGTTTCGATGAGTTTCAGGTGAGTGAGATATCGCTCTCTGGCTTTCATTTCCTTGGCTCTTGGAGCTCACCCTGTTTCCTCTCTCAGGTTGTTGATATCGTGGATGCTATGATCTTGAAGCGTCTCTTGGAGGGCTTACTGCATTACGGAGTAGTAACTGTGATGACTTCCAAGTTGAGTGATTCATTTCAATTTAGAATACATCCCCAAGCGCAAGTTTCTCACAAAAGCCACCATTCAGTCGACATCCAGATGAACTTTACAAGAATGGGATCCAACGAGAGTCGTTCTTGGGTTGCATTGATCTGATCAAGCGGCGAACGAGGGTGATCGACCTGAACTCGGGCGTAGACTACCGGAAGCAACTGAGCAGCAGCGGGGGGCTTTCCACGGTATTCCTGAGCCGCCGAGCCAGGAGAACCAGGCCGAGTTCAAGAAGCGCTTCGACGCGCTGACCGATCACGAGCCCATTCTCGAGAACCGTACCCTGCCCATCTGGGGTACCCGTGTCATCCATGTGCCCCTCAGCACGTCTGACGTCGCCTGGTTCGACTTTTATCATCTCTGCGCACTCCCCCTCAGCGCGGCCGATTACCTGCAGATCGTCTCCACATTCAACGTCATTTTCATCCACAACGTCCCTAAGTTATCCAGCTCCCAACGCGACCTCGTCAGTTCATGTATCCTCTCTTCTTAACACTCTTGGACAACTAACGCATTCCTCCTCTTACCCCAAATTTTTCTTTTGATCTAGGCTCGTCGGTTCATCCTATTCCTGGATGCCGCATACGAAAGCAAGACCAAACTGTTCACGTTGTCGGAGGTACCCAGTGAGTGTTTCCATTCGCTTTCTCCCACCCTCTACGTTATGGTTTCTGATGCTCCTTCTGGTTGACTTGTGGTAGTTGCGGAAATCTTTTCGGGCGAGTCAAGTGCCCAGGAGGCGATGACGCCCGAGATGCGAGCCGCGATGGATGATTTGGTAAGCCACGTCCGATGCGGAAGAAGAAGAAGGTCGCTCGCTGACCTGTGTTAAAACATTATTGACGGGGGGGGGATTAAAAGGGGCTGGACTCCAAGACGATCGGTGCCAGCTCGCTTTTCTCTGGGGAGGAGGAGAAGTTTGCGTGGGCGCGAGCGGTGTCCCGGCTCAACGAGATGAGCTCGATCCGCTGGTCCCTCTCTTCCCCACCCTCCTCCTCCGGCCACCCTTCTTCTTCTATCCGCTCCGCCCATCCACACTCCGCCTCACAACCGCCCCCCAATCCTCCTCCCATCGGCGCCTCGGATCTCGTCTCCGTCGTCCAGGGCGGCGACGGCTCCGAACTCCTCACCCACCAGTAATCTCTCCAACTTTTGCACATCCACATTCCTCCTCCTTTTTTTGCTTATAGTTCTTCAATACAAACCCCAAGTTCTGGATTGCTAGCTCTATCCTACTTATCCTACCTCCTCTTCCTATGCATAGTTCGTTCCTATATTCCCTTGGTCGTTTAATCCCAGTTCTATTTACATGTGTATATATATGGGCTTCTTTTTTCTGCCCATCTGGATCACCAACCATCCCAATAGTTTGTACATTATATGTGTGTCAGTTCCTCTCCTCCTTCAGTCCAGGAAAAGGAATACATTGGTCTTATACAACTGCTTGAGTCTGTCTTATCTGAGATTGTGCTGTTCCTCCATGGGGTGGTATATTGTCTCACCCATTCTTGAGTAAGACCGTCTTGGTCTGCAAGGTTGTCTGTCTGTCTTCTGCGCTGTGGCCAAAAGCGTCAAATGAACACCCCCACTGAACTTGAAGCTACAGTTTGAGATCACATGATGATCCGCCCCGTTTGGGTGCAATTGCGATGGTACCCGGATCCGGTACAGACGCTTGGATCTGGTGCCGGTTCCGGATGTGCAGCCGAGTGAGTGAAGCTTCTGTGACAGGTACCCGGGTCTCAGCCAAATCGAGCCGGCACTGCTACAGCCTGCCGGCGAAGCCTCTTGTGAGCCTTGGATATCACCCGCACACACAATTTTTCGATTCGATGGTCCGGAAGCACATGTCGATCGCCATTGCACCACCCGCCCCTCGGCTCCTGGCTAACGACCTCCCCTCTGAGCGGGACCCCATCGAAGCACAGAAAGACTCTCTTTGGGACTTCGGCGATGGGGGCGAACAGATCTGGAAAGAGCCGTGAGCAATTTAATTCCTCTCATTATCATATTGCCAACGAGTCTCGCGAAATCATTAAGGATCCTCATTTTTTTTTTCTCTATTTACATAGGCAAGATGAAGCTTCCAAGTTCACTTCGGACCTCAAACGGCTGTGGGTCGAGCGGGGAGATTTTTCTCAGTTGACGATCGAGAAGATCGAGAAACAGAAAAACAAACCCTTGCCAACATCAGAATTGGCGACGGATTCGAAGGAAGATGCTGCTGGTGACAAGGATCTAAAAACCTCTGAGACGATCACCGTGAATGAGTTGTGGGAGATGAGGATGCAAATGGCGAACCAATTGCTGTAAGCTTCCTTTCTGATCTCATCATTCATCCCATTAAAATAACTGGGTCAAAACGATTGAGAGAGAACTCTTTCTTTTTTTTCTTTTCTTTAAACAGAGTCATGAGTGGAGAACTGTCGACAGGATTGGACCTGCTCAACACTCTGCTCGCTCCCTTGGCGCCAGAAGCAGTAGATACCAGCAGTCTGCCACTGCCGCCTGGAGGGATAGCGCCGATGACGCATTCGTCGGATCATCTTTCTGCGCAGCCCGAACCCATCACGCTGATCAACGCCTCCGTGTCGCTCATGCGGAAGCGGAAAGCGGCCCAAAACGCGTCCTGTCTGCTGAAGCGGACCGCAGGGGAACTGGCTCGGGAAGCAAAGCGCTCGCAGAACGAGTGGGATACCCTCCTCAAACTCAGAGAGCAAGGCTGGAATATGAGGCCCAAAGGCGCGAAGCCTGGCGCCGATATGAGTCTGATGGGAAAGGGCGCCGAACGAGCAGCAAAAGAAATCGGGATCGCATATGCTACCACCGAAGGTCCGTTTTCACACATATTTTTCTTCTTCTTATCTCCCTAGCTGAGGCCAGGCTCAAATATTACTTTGCTTCGTGGTTAGCTGCCGAGGCATTGCGCGCCTCTTCGTTCGCAAGTCTGGAGCCTCTGGACCCGGAGAATGATGAATCGAGCCAGATTTCCCTCAAGCTACCAGTGCGCCCCCGGCGGCGACTTGCGATCACTCTGCGGCTGCCGAACCAACCGGTCGAACGATTCTCGCCCTGGGAACGCTGTAGTAACCTTAAGGAGACGGATAGTCGTCTCCCATTTGCAGAAGACTTGGAACTCGCTCGCGCGGAAGTGCTGGATGAAGAAATCTTCGGCGAGGTGAGCACATTCGCCTTTTTCCTAATTCTTTCGAATACGCGCGTTCGTTGTAAAAAGAAAAGGCTCTTGTCTCGCGGGCGTGAATTGTTCAGATTTCTAGGGATGCCCAATCGTCTCCTACTTATCGAACATCGACTTCAGATCGCTCAGTGATCGTCAAAGGGTTCTGGGAAGATGCCGAGATTTGCTTCGAAATGGTACTGCCCTCTTATTTTTGGTTCACCCTGTTACCCCCACGCATTCAGAATTCGGATTATGTTGATGGGATTGTGTGGTGTGTTTGCCGTGTTAGCTTGAAAGTGACGAAGAGGTACAAACGAGCACGGGACCCTCTCACAAGTGCAGGCTTGTGTCAGCGCTGATGCGGCTGTTAATGATATCGATATACCGCTCGCGGCGGTCGTGTGCCGTGGGGATTATCAGCGCGACCACGCAGCCCTCTGCGCCGAAGATCCTGGAGCCCGTTCTCGATCTGATTGTCTTCTTCATTTACACCCACAACGTCCACACGCTATTCCAGCAGGCGGTTTCGGACCTCAAGCCCGCCGATTTGCAAGTCGAAGGGGAGCTCGACCCGGTCCTGGAGAGCGCGGCAGAATTGGTCAGGCTGGTGTGTGGGAAGCGCAACTCGACTTCCCATAAATTAGACGTGGGCGGGGCCGCCGTGTTGCGGATTATGGGCCGGTGAGTGGTGGATAAACTAATCGTCTTAGATCCAAAGGTTTCTGCTTCTTTCTGATCTCTCTGGGATCATTTGAACCCTCAGCCGGTCCATCACCTTTACGATGACGTGTCCAGTCGTCATATCCTATTGGCTGAAAGACGAGCCAATGCGCATCGGCCCGGACCAAATGTACAGCGTGTTTGTTAATGCTATCAATCAGGCGATCCTCGGCCTCTTAATCGACCTGTTCGCGCACCCCGACATCCTCTTGAGTCGGACTCCCACGGGCTTGCTCTGCCGCTCCGACCGCCGTAAACTGTTAGTAATATTCCGTTACATCCCCTCACATGCCACTTCACCATTCCATTTTTATCTCCCTTGACTTGATTACACAATTATCTATTTTTACTTTGGTTTTTTTTTTTTTTTTTTTCGATTACTGACCCTGTCCTATCTTCTGTCTCCTGGGGCATTTCCGATACTAGATTCCTAACGCCCAAGTTTCGATTCGGGACTGGGCTCACCATCAAAACGGAACGACTGCATGAACTTCGCAACCACCATATGAGCAATAGCAGCAGTACTTGTGAGCGGGAGGAGGAGATGGAACAAGGAAACCCGAGCGAGAAAGAGAATTGGAGGTCATCGCCTGCTCTCCCTCAATATGATGGACAGGTCGCGTTGAAAGATTGGGTCGAGAACCTTATCCAACTTATCCTGCTCTGATTCATCTCATGCTCTAGCTCATCATTACCCACGTTTCAAGCCAACTCCTCATGTAGAAAGTAGTGCTATACCAAGATGTCCTTGTTGAAAAACCAGATCAAACCTGCTGTTGTTGTAACCCATTATTGTATTCGCAGAAAAAATTGGCCCGGAATCAAACATCCATCCTGTCCGTGCGAACCACCAGACGGCGAGAGGTCACCAATCGGCAAACACAAAAGGGAATCCCCCGAGCCGGGATCGAACCAGCGACCTCAAGATGACACCTTTATCCATTACAGTCTCGCGCTCTTCCAACTGAGCTATCGGGGGTGGGGAAATCCCCCGAGCCGGGATCGAACCAGCGACCTCAAGATCAACTCGTCTTATCCATTACAGTCTCGCGCTCTTCCAACTGAGCTATCGGGGGATTCGATGTTCAGAGATGACGTAATTAGCGTCCTCAACCTGTCCAGTGATTGATCGTCCGGTCCCTCCAATCTGTCATCATTCAATGCTGATTTGATACAAATAAAGTGATAAGAAAAGCGGAGGACTGTTGATTTGTCTGGCTGTGGGTGGCTTGGAATCATGTAGGCAGGATGGGGGTGGTGGGAACTATGTGGGCAGGATAGGGGTAGTTCTTTTGTCTTTCTGCCTCTTCTTTTGCTTTTGTTTTTAGAGGTGGATCAGGGCCCTTCAGGGGTGTTAGAATTCAGCGGGAGTGGTGTCTGTTCATGACAAAGATGTATCGTCAGTGATTTGTCCTGACTCCTGAGTGAGCTGGCTTTTACTCTGAGTCCATGGATATCATAGGATCAAAATATCCTCTCAACCTACCTTTTTTTTCGTGGGGCTTGGATATAAACTGTTATCCCTTGCATTGAACCAATCCTGTTGTTATGGATAGCTGAAGAAAACTTGATTTTTTGTTTGTTTGCCTTTTGGGTTGTGTAATACATGGGCTCATCATTGCAGTTGGGATCTGGAGGAATGGAGAGCCAGTTTCTGGGACCATGTCAAGGTTGTGGATCAAGGCTTGAAAATATATTTCTGCACTTGATTGCTGTTAATTTTTTGTGCTGATCAGCAGTTTCTGCCAGTCTCTGGTACATAAATACCCCAACCCATGGGCCGCTTGTCCCTGTGCGACCGAGTCCCCGGTCTTCAGCTCGGGGGACCCGATGCAGTTGGTGGTCTGTTGTGACTGTGCACGTGTCCAGCCCACGCAGCGGAGGAAATACATATTTAAATATTTATTAAATCTGTTATCCGACGCGAAGACAGTGCCCATCGATCAAATACTCAGCACGCATCGATCCTCATGATCTCGGGTGGTGAGTCTCCGGACCCTTCCTAGCCCATTCTCGCGCGATCGTGGGGACTGGGAGCGGTGACCCATCGCTGACTATTCATGGATCTCCATTCGGATCCTTCCTGCCCTTCTTTTTGCTCCTCAGTCACTCACGTTAGGAAGTCGAAATGGGACGATGATGACGACGACTCAACGGCAAGCCACCAGAAACCAGAAAGCTCGTCCAGACCTTCCAAACGGACACGCAAATCTGCTCTCTCGGGTGTCAATGTTTCACGATCAGCGTCACCTGGCAAAACTACCCCATCGAAGCAGCAAACCATCAACCCCCCATCCTCTGAACCCGCACCTCCTATCCAGTCTACAAGCTCCAATGTATCCCATTTGAGTCCTTCGGATCTGAATGAAGGGCAGCAACCCAAGAAAACCGGGATCTCTATCCTGGGTCGCGCCTCACTTGCAAAAAAAGGTCTACCACCCCACAATCGGTCCAAACAGATTCGTAACCTGCACCCTCCAATTCAAGGCTGCCGCTCGGTCTATTGTTACGAGAGGTTTGATCCATCTCACTGATCCAATCTTTCCAACGTTTGATTTTTTTTTTTTTTTTAACCACTCTTGATACCCGATTGATTTTTCGTATTAGACTTAATCATATAGAGGAAGGTTCCTACGGTGTCGTGTTCAGGGCGCGGGACAAGGAAACGGGCGAAATTGTTGCCCTGAAGAAGATCAAGATGGACCAGGAGAAAAACGGATTCCCGATTACCAGTCTCCGCGAGATTCACACCTTGATGATGGCTCGCCACGAAAATATAGTCCACGTGAGAGAGATCGTGGTGGGAGATACTTTGACACAGTGCGCGTTTAGCAATATCTTGACATTCATTCCATAATGTTAATCAATTGACAACTCATACTCCTTGCTTTATTTTTATCCCCTCACCTTGACCTGAAAAACGCTAGAATATTTATTGTGATGGATTTTATTGAGCACGATCTCAAGACTCTGTTGAGTACGATGCGGACCCCATTCTTAGCTTCGGAAGTCAAGACGATCTTGCTGCAACTATTGTCAGCAACCGCGCTGTGCCACAACAATTGGATTATCCACCGAGATTTGAAAACATCCAATCTGCTCATGAATAATCGTGGTCAAATCAAGGTGGCCGATTTTGGACTCGCCAGGACTTACGGCGATCCGCCGATGGGAGATATGACTCAATTGGTCGTCACCCTATGGTATCGAGCACCCGAGCTGTTACTTGGAGCCGAATCCTATACCACGGCTGTCGACTTATGGAGCATTGGATGCATTTTCGCTGAGCTCATCTTGCGCGAGCCACTCTTTCCTGGCGCAGGAGAAATCGATCAAATTGGCAAGATCTTCAAAGTCCTAGGACGACCGACGGAAGTCATATGGCCTGGATTTAAGAAGCTTCCGAATGCGTTGAAGTTTGACTTGAATGCGATTCAGCCATACTCGACCCTAAGACAAAAGTTTCGATATGTGACGGAAGCAGGAATCGATCTGATGAATAAATTGCTAACCTATGATCCACTCCAACGCATCTCGGCCGATGAGGCGCTCAAACATCCCTACTTTAAGCGTGTTACAATTTTTCATTCTTTTGGCTTCCCCTCTTGCGCGTTGAACTGGCTTAGATTACTCATGCGATCTCTATTGCCGATCCTCTTGACTTCAATTTTAGCGAGACTCCACTCCCCAAACATCCCGATGCTTTCCAGTCATTTCCTTCCATTGCAGCGGGTGAAAAGTGCGTCGTAATCCTTCGGTTCCACTTCATCCCATCTTCTGAGTCACTCCACTGACCTCCCTCTTTTTTTTTTTTTTTTTTTTTTTGCATGATTGCATGATTGCCCGATCTGCTGAACCCATAGAGCCAAACTTGACTCTCCTTCTGCTCCGCACCGAGATGAAGACCGCGCACAAAAAAATCGATATGATCTTATATTGTAAATCATTGAGCGTGTCAACTTGGACCCCACTCAGCATCTTGCAAACCTCCCAGCGTCATCACTGTTCCCCCAACTTCTTTTTTCCACCCCTCTGCCCAACCCCCTGTCAAAATGCAATACCACTTTTATCTCATGAGGCTGTGTTTGTCGGTCGGCCAAAATATGGCCGACACTCTCTCTCTCATGGAACTTGGTTGCGGATTTAACCATTCATCGGATGACCCAATTTGGCCTGCTGCTAATGGGGTTTCCAATTCCACGTCCTCCTGTTGAGCAGGCGTGGCCTTATAGGATCCGCTTTTCTCTGCCCCTCCCTGTTTCATTTTTCGTGCGTTCTCGAGCGCCAAAGCACGAAATACGGACATCCGCATCCGCAGCGTGGCCGACAAAACAGATCAGTCCGTGAGTCCCCAACGTGATTTGAACACGTGACCTGCCGCTATGCTGACTGCAGGCGGCCGCTCTAAACCACTGAGCTATGGAGACCGCGCGGAAGCCATGTTGGAAAACGGCCCCGTGGGGTATATCACCAGCAACAAGAAAGGAATCCGATTGTGTGACCACAGCATCGAGACTGCGCATGGAAACCACTGCATTGGCAGGTAGCAATCCTGCCCGCAGTAATGAAAAGAAGCCCCCAGTGATGAGGCCATGCTGGCACTATTAGTGTGCTAATTTCTGAGGGAGTTCTTGTGGTTGCAGACTCAAGAAAATGACTTGGAATTGGTCCACATTGAGTAGTCCCTTTTTTTTTCTGTCCAGAATCCAGATACACGCCCCCTTTGAATATATATATTGGTGATGATTTGAGCTCTATAGTAGTCAATAGTGGTTATGATTTAAGTTCTACTAGCTAGTTGGCCTTGAGAGTGAGTTGCATGACGTGTTCAGTGGAGTATGTAGGAGTAGTTTTGGGGGTGGCAGGGCGTCTGAGTCTGACTGTGGCGCATGTTGACCTTCGGATAGGAAGTGCTCCTCAAGAAGTTCTTGGCTGCATTTGCACCCAAGTGGATTTTTTGTTCAATGCTCGGTTGAGAATTACGGCCACTGATCAGTGGATTGGTCACTCACAAATTGTCAAGGCGCTCTTAGTCTTTACTCGCTGTGAGTTTCCAGCCAAGATAACATTCTATGAATAACAATGCGCCTCAGAGTGATGCTGATTCACTTATATATCAAGCGAAGCGCGTTTGGCCACCCTGCCAAGCTCGTTTGAGCTCGCTTGACCGAGGGGGATCTGAGCCAAGCGGGACTTGGGCATGTGCCCAGACCACCTTTTTTTTTCATTTCATAGCCAATAAAAACTGAAACTGGCCGTTTGCAAATGCCTTATAAATGAATCTTATCGTGCCCAGACCACCTTGATACATCAAAGCTGTGCGCAGCCGAAATGAAGTGTAGGAACCAGTGAAGTTATGTCATTCTTTTGGTTTCACGTCTTGACCATTAATCGAGAAAGGTCATCCAATCCTGTTGTCTCCTCCATGAAACGTCTTTTGAAAGCCAATTGTGTACGGTACCTGCGTCAAGGCACTTTCGTAGCCTCATAAAAAAGAAGTCTTCCAACACATTTCACCCTTTGTAATACGGATCAATGAGCGATGGGGATACCTTTTGACATATTTATTTATATCATTCATACGGACTGTGCGCTTGACACCTCAACAAAGCTCCAGGGGGAGCGCAGGCATACACCGAACTGGACACAAATCCCCCACTCTCGGAGGCAGCAGGCTCCCGTTTTAGGCTCGCCCGAACACCAGCACACACATTATCTGAGTCTGGCTTGGGGCCACCTGGGAACAAGCGAAAGTCATGGACAACTGTTTATAATTAACCTTTACCTCATGAGTTGGCACCGACGACACCTCAGAATGCTCCTTGCAACGGTGTTATTTTCTCTCATCAGTCAACCTGAAATAACCTTCGGGGGCATAGCCCAAACGGGCTCGCTGGAATTTATCCCACTTTCATCCTCTGTCCCTTCTAGTCATGCAAAAAAGCCCCTAGTTACTCAAGACTTCCTAGGTCCCCCCGAACGCAGAAACAATGGCTTCTATCCACCCAGCAATCAGCAGGCAAGCCCATTCACCATTGAAAGAAACCAATACAAGCATGTTAAGCAGTCTTACATTCAAGCTCATCCAAAGGTTCTATTAGCAGTTCTTATTTCTGTCTTCAATTATTAGATACGGCTGTGATTGGTTCCACTCATCCTGCAGAAAAAAGACTCAGGATCATGCCAGACAACAGGGAAAAGAACTGGGTAGCACCTAATGTGGAACCATTCTACTGTTATGACATGCACCCCTTGGAGGTGAACATCTTGCACGGTGACTCAAAAAGGAAAGGCAAGGGTGGGTGGAATTGTTGCAGTTCCATGGAAGAAATGACAGGACATCCTAATGCTGACAACAATATTTCATTGAATGCCCATTATTGCAAACAGGAGCTTTGGCTCACCAGGGGTTACTTCTTCCACCACAAGGGGTGTTTCTTACATCCCCACCACCATCTTCTTTGCACCCTAACCACCTGGTTCACAATGTGGAATTCAACAACCTAGGCACACGCAGAACTTCAAATTTGATGAATAAATATATCAACTTGAAAGGAATTTTTTCCAATCTGATAAATAGGACTTGTGGATATGATGAAAGGTTAAAAACTGCTATACAAAGAAGGTTATCTGTTTATGAAGAAGTGATGGAGTTATCAAATGATCTGATTTCAGATTTTTTGAAACATAAAATATTTAAAGAATATTTCACATTCTTTAGATCAAAAAAACCATCACTTGGCAAATCCAAACTACCACAGCATATATGTTCTTTTATTGATATGGCAAATGAGATTGGTGGAAATAGCCGCCCAAATCAAGCTTCAAAGAAATTAAAAAAATTGTTTGAGTGGTTAATATTCATCAACATATCTGTTTCTGAAGAATTGGAATTACCTCAACATATCAGTAACAAGGAGTTACTTTTTTGGTTGTTTAAGAAATCTTTTCAGACAAAAGACATCCTTCTAAAGCTGGAAGAAGAACCACTTGAGATGAAAACATTTGGAGAAGTTTGGAATATGTTGCTCCCCAAAATATGTTTGAATCAAGTTGAGTTTCAACAGGAAGCTCCCAGTATTGGAATTTTAGTGATTTCAGAATGGTACAGAGATTTTAAACCTGAAATTTTGGAATCAATGTTGAAATTAAACCATGGTGCCAGTTTAGGAATGAATATTATGCATACAGCTTTTAACAAAGCACTTTTGGCAGGGATAATGATTGACCAAACCTCTGATGAATTTTTTCAGCCTTGTGTGACAATGAACCCCGCAAACCCAGTTGACATGAAGAACAGGGTTAGGTTTTAGTTCAGTAGACTGTCAAACCCTGTGTATCTAGTTTAGGTTTCCATTTTCTCCTGTACTTAGATTCACCGTGTTTGTCTCTCTTCTCTTTTTCCTTTTTTCCTCACTCATCTTCTTTTGTGTCACTCGCTCCGTACCCCTCAGGTACTTGCTCCTTCTCGTCGTCATCTGCTTGCTCCATCAGGAGTTCCCTTCCTCGTAGCTCACAGCTGCCACTGGTGTTTCTCAGGTTCGCTCTCACTCTCTTTCTTGTCTCTTCTTTTCATGTCTTTTCTTTTCTTGTTCTTGTTCATCTTTTCTTTTGCTCTCTATGCAATCTCACTCATCTTCTTTTGTGTCACTCGCTCCGTACCCCTCAGGTACTTGCTCCTTCTTGTCGTCATCTGCTTGCTCCATCAGGAGTTCCCTTCCTTGTAGCTCACAGCTGCCACTGGTGTTTCTCAGGTACTTGCTCCTTCTCGTCGTCATCTGCTCGCTCCATCAGGAGTTCCCTTCCTCGTAGCTCACAGCTGCCACTGGTGTTTCTCAGGTTATGAGCCCAGCCTACTGAGCACAGGATCCCACAGAACTCCCTGACGCCGCGACCAGTTTCGAGAGATCGTCGTTACCGTGGCGGGTCATTCTAAAGAGTCCGAAGACTACGTTCCTTCCACTCCGGACCCCACTCCTGAACCACCCTTCACAACTCGGGCCGGTTCTTCCTCTGAGTGCGAAGACATCAAACCAGAGCCTCCTCTATCCCCATCGTTGTCCTCAACAACCCAAAATTCAGGATCCACAGTCCAAATCGATCAATATCTCACCCCAGCACCCTCTATCAGCATACCAACACCCATGGATCAGACCTCTGGAGACTCATCTTCCTCGTCCGTCTGTCTCTGTACCGAGAAGCTGAACGACACCAATTTCACATCATGGCGGTACGACTTGCTCAACTCCCTGGGCTATGCCGATCTGGACGGTTTCATTCGAGAACACACCCCCGAACTTAAGAGCCGCCCTGATTATGAGGCCAAGAAGAAGAAGGTCACCACCTATATTCGACTCCATCTAGGGCAAGAAGACTCCACCCGCTTTGTAGACAACCTTGACGTCTATGATCCCAAGGCCCTCTGGGACTCAATCCTTGAGTTTCATGCCGCCAAGTCTGTCGAGAATGCTGCAAACGTCATGGAGAGGCTGCACGACATCTCCTTCATCGATGGAGACATGCAAAAGAGCATCAACTCCTTTCGTCAAACTTTCCAGCTTATGATAGAGGTCAGCACCGGCAAATTCGACAAAAAGACTCTCGAAGCCGTTTGGGTCTTCTTTATCCTCAAACAACTCCCAAACACCTTCTCCATGTTCCAATCCCTGCAATTCTCCTCCTTTAAATCTGACTCCACCAACGTCACTATGTCGAAGTTTCTCACTGACCTGGAGACGGAGCTACGCCGTCAACACGAGAGCTCCATCCAAACCAACACCACTGCCACAGCCCTGGCAGTCCAACGTCCCAACCCCACCCCTATGGAGAAGAAACGCAAACCCTTCTGCTCAAACGGCACCCACAACCCAGAATGCACTGGGCACTCCCCATCAGAGTGTAATCAACTCAATCCCTCTCGTGGACTTGCCTATCACCAACGCGAAATCAACAAGCTCAACGCCCTTGCCTCCAAAAAGGCTCTACTCAGCGTGAATGGGGGTGTCTTCGATGCTATCATCCTCGACAGTGGCGCTTCCGGCCATTACCTCAAATGCCGGGACTACTTTACCTCTTTCCGCACCATCAACTCAGCCGTCTACGGAGCAAACAGCTCAGCCATTCCCATCCTGGGCACTGGCTCTGCAGTCATCCAGGCCTCCACCGGCCCCATCTTCATAACGGAGGCCTTCTATGCCCCTGCCCTATCCAACTCTCTTATTCCTCTGTTGCACTACATTTGACAAGGGTACTCTCTTCTTCCCACTCACAACGGATCAGGATTCGAGTGCGTCCGAGGCGCCCACAAACTCTGCGTTGGAGACACTTCAAATCACGTGCTCCTCATCGAACTCCACCACCCCTCAGCTCTCTCGGTGGTTCCCTCTGTACAACAGACGTGGCTCGATTGACATCGGGCGCTGGGCCACCCCAGTCTTCCCTACCTGAAGAAATCTTTCCCTGGACTTTCCGTAGCCTCCTTCTCTTGCTCCGATTGCGACACCGCCAAGATGCATCGTCAGCCTTTTGCCGGTTCCTTTCCTGGGGTGTCCAAGCCCCTTGAATGCATACACATGGACTTATGCGGCCCAATCACCCCATCCTCTCGTGGTGGGAACCTTTATTTCCTCAAGATTATTGACGGCTACTCAAAATATCGATTCATCTTCCCCATGAAGAAGAAATCGGATACCTTTGCTATTTTTCTCCGATTCCTCTCTCAAGTTGAGACGTCAACAGGCAACAAACTCATCTCAGTGGTGTCCGACAACAGAGGAGAGTTCATCAACAAACACTTCCAGGACCTGTTTGCCGCCAACGGCATCCAACATCACACCACCGCTCCCTACTCCCCACAGCAGAACCCCTTCGCCGAATGAGGGAACCACACTACTGTGGAACGCGCTTGCGCAATGCTATCAACTGCGGGTCTCCCCTTATCGTGGTGGGGCGAAGCAGTAACCACATCGGTCTATCTCGAGAATAGGTCCCCCAACAGCTCAATTTGTTTCCGTTCGCCATACGAACTCTGGCACGGTACCCCTCCAGATCTATCCCGTCTAGTTCCGTTTGGGTGTCGTGCCGTTGTCTACGTTGAGAAACACAATCGGCGGTCAAAATTCAATCTCACTGGTGTCGAAGCAGTTTTTCTTGGGTACGATGAGAACCACCACTCCTACAAGTTGTGGGTCCCATCTACTCATGAAATCACTGTCTCCCACCATGTCAAATTCTTCCCTTCCGTCTTTCCTTTTCTGACTTCTTCTTCTCCCCGCAGCATTAGTAACACTTCCCTTTTTGATTTCCCCGACTTCCATGATGACCATACCCCATCTACCAAACCCGTCGATACACCCACTTCCGTTCCCAATACCCCTGTCCTTGAGTCCGACCCCGGTCTCTTCCCCGTTCCCATTCCATCTGAGTCCGGCCCAGGTCTCTCCCCTTCCCCCATTCCACCCACCCCCTCTGATACACTCGATGCCTCAGTGGAGCCTCACGAGCCCGTCGTTGACAACCCCAAAGGCTACGCTTACGTCCCCCATTTTGACAAAGCGCCCAACGACATTACCTCCTCCATTGACGAATCTAACATCATTGAGGGACCCAGACGTTGGTGAGCTCTAGTTATCCGATACCATCAAGCTCACCTGGTCGCCCAACAAGCCAACCTCATTGTCGGGGAACCTTCCTCCCTAAAGGACCCTCGTACTTACGGTGACATCCTCGGGCGCCTGGATGAGTCCCACTGGCTCATGGCGGTTGAGGCCGAACTCAACAACATCCAACGTCACGAGGTCTGGGTTGTCGCTCCCCTCACGCCACGCGCCAAACCCCTGGACACCACCTGGGTGTTCAAGCAAAAGTTTGACGCCAACGGAGAGCTTCTCAAGTATAAAGCTCGCCTCTGCGTCCGAGGATTCCGGCAAATTGAAGGCATCGACTACAATGCGACCTTTGCCCCAACCGGCCGACTTACCACGCTCCGCCTACTTCTTGGACTAGCTGCCGTTCACGACTTTGACATCCAACAAATGGACGTCAAGTGCGCCTTCTTGAACGGGATCCCCGACAAAGATCTCTTCATCAAGGTCCCCAACGGTGTTGGTATCGAGCTTCCCCCAGGCCACGGACTGAAACTGCAAAAGTCCCTCTATGGGCTTAAGCAGAGTCCCCGTTGCTGGTACCAATCCCTCAAGACGTTCTTCACCGGCATCAATTTCCAGCCATCCGAAGTCGATCCCTGCTTATTCATTCACCAAAACAAGCAGCAATTCTGCTGTGTCTACATTCATGTGGATGACCTTGTCATCGTGGGTCCCAATGTTCAATTCCTCAAGGAGAAGATCAAAGCTTGTTTCGAAATGGATGACCTAGGCGACTGCCAGTGGGTCCTTGGCATGCGAGTCACCAGGGATCGAGCCAGTTGTACCATCACTCTCTCGCAAGACCGCTACATTTGTGAGATCCTTGAAGAGTTCGACATGCAAGACTGCCGCCCCATCACCTCTCCCCTTCCTACCAACGCAACCACGTGCCCCATTGATTCCACTCCTCCGTCGCCCTCATTCAACTTTCGGTGAGGGGTAGGCCTGCTCAATTACCTAGTGCAATGCACTTGCCCTGACCTTGCGTTTACTTGTAGCTACCTCTCGCAATACCTCAACAAACCATCCAAGACCCATCAGAACCACTACCTTCACGTTCTTCGCTACCTCCAACACACCAAGGACTTTGGGCTGGTCCTTGGTGCTGTGTCCCCTTCCATCTCCACCCTCACCGCCTACGCCGACGCAAGCTACGCCACCGCCACCCAGGCGTACTCGTTCGCCGGCAGCGCAGTTATCCACAATGGTCTCATTGGTTGGCGCTGTGCCAAAATGGATCTCGACGCTCCGGCAACATCCACCACCGAATCCGAGTACCGAGCCTGCTCCAAATCGGGCCAGGACATCATCTGGACTCAGCAACTCCTCAATTCCCTCCGCCCCTTCATTGAACTTCCTCCTCACGGTGTCACACTCCACTGTGACAATCAGGGTGCACTCGCCCTCCTCAAGAACACCCTCTACCAGCATCGAACCCGGCATATCAATGTCCGGTACCACTGGCTTCGCCATCACCTTGAGCAAGACCATTCTTTCAAGTTGGAGTATGTTCCCACCAATCGGAACCTAGCTGACTTCTTAACAAAACCGCTCACTCCCATCAAGACCAGACAGGCACTCGCCTTTGTGGACCTGAAGGCCCGTCAAGCACCATCCTGAGGATAGCCTATAGAGCAAGGGGGGCTGTGACGATGAACCCCGCAAACCCAGTTGACATGAAGAACAGGGTTAGGTTTTAGTTCAGTAGACTGTCAAACCCTGTGTATCTAGTTTAGGTTTCCATTTTCTCCTGTACTTAGATTCACCGTGTTTGTCTCTCTTCTCTTTTTCCTTTTTTCCTCACTCATCTTCTTTTGTGTCACTCGCTCCGTACCCCTCAGGTACTTGCTCCTTCTTGTCGTCATCTGCTCGCTCCATCAGGAGTTCCCTTCCTCGTAGCTCACAGCTGCCACTGGTGTTTCTCAGGTTCGCTCTCACTCTCTTTCTTGTCTCTTCTTTTCATGTCTTTTCTTTTCTTGTTCTTGTTCATCTTTTCTTTTGCTCTCTATGCAATCTCACTCATCTTCTTTTGTGTCACTCGCTCCGTACCCCTCAGGTACTTGCTCCTTCTCGTCGTCATCTGCTCGCTCCATCAGGAGTTCCCTTCCTCGTAGCTCACAGCTGCCACTGGTGTTTCTCAGGTACTTGCTCCTTCTCGTCGTCATCTGCTCGCTCCATCAGGAGTTCCCTTCCTCGTAGCTCACAGCTGCCACTGGTGTTTCTCAGGTTATGAGCCCAGCCTACTGAGCACAGGATCCCACAGAAGCTCCTTCTCGTCGTCATCTGCTCGCTCCATCAGGAGTTCCCTTCCTCGTAGCTCACAGCTGCCACTGGTGTTTCTCAGGTACTTGCTCCTTCTCGTCGTCATCTGCTTGCTCCATCAGGAGTTCCCTTCCTCGTAGCTCACAGCTGCTACTGGTGTTTCTCACCTTGTAGATTAGATTACTTGAGAATTCCCAAAATTGAAGTATTTCCACAATCAATGAAGCCTGGAAAGCTAAGATCATATTTCAAATCATCCACTAGCAATGAGGAATGTGAAATGAGACATGTTTTGGAAAAATCCCTTCATATTGCTAAAAGTGGAAAATCAAGAAATGGGATAATAGTTCAGGGTCTTCCAATTGAAATGTTACCTCACTTAATTAAGTGCACAAGATGTTCAAAATTGCAAGATTAAATTTAGATCAAAAATTATTGGTATATTAAGGGACAATGAATATGGAACTTATATGAAAAGCAAGGTGGATTTCTTAATGTGGCATTTAAAGATGTGCCATAAACAACTGAAATCTGTTCAAGTTGCCAAGGGAATGAGTTTTCTTCCAGATGCAGAAGCTTCACTCAACAAGTGGCTCTACAAGATGATCCTGCAAGAGAAAGGAAATATTTACCAATATTTGGAGATGTGGAGATGAAATTGAATGAAATAGACTATAAAGCATTCAAATTTGGACCAGTCCAAAAATATCTAATCAGTAAATACTTAAGTTCTCCAAATTCACCTGAAAGGGTTCTGCAAGTATCACTGGCTTTGATTTGCTATTGTTATATAAAATTTCATTCTGATATTTTCTTTCAAAGAGAGCAAGGATACTGGAAGAATATGATTGACACTCTTGCAATATTATTGCTAGAGTTTCAAGGTATATATTCTGTGAAAAGATTTAATGGTGATGCAAACTTCCTTTCAGTAAGTCCATAGTCTAAATTACAAAATCAAAGTGATTTTCTGGAGACAAATTTATTAACTTCAATTCTTATTTTTTCCTCTCTTCCATTCAAAGAGAGGATATGTGAAGAATGTTGATTGATATTTCATCATCATCCTTCCTCCTCTTTACCTTGTTGGAATTTTCTTTCTTTTTTTTTTTTTTTTTTCTTTCTAAGTTTAAAATTACAAATCTTCTTGATTAGAAAATGAAACACACACACAACTCAACTAGCTGTATGTATGTGTTCAACACAAAGGTGGTGTACAACTGGTAATGTGGCTTACCCACCATATTTGTTGTGCATGTATGAAATGCAAAATTGGCATGCCAATGCACAACACCCAAACTATTACCATACATTTAGCAGTGTAGCTCTGTAGTTTAGCGTTTTCTGTGTCAGCTAAACTACAATTTCAATTTAACTCTACCACAGCTACAGCTACAGTTATAAACAAGTTGAGATAAAAAGGTAAAACCACAGCTACAGCTACAGTTATAAACAAGTTGAGATAAAAAGGTAAAATAACAGAGAAACTAAAGCTAATTAGCTGTAGCTGGCTGCTAATTAGCTGTAATTTAGATGTAACTTAGTGTTAGTGGGACTTAGCGGGTTTTTTACTACACCTGAAGCCAACACCTCAAAAGCTTGGATAATTTCAGCTACAATATAGCTTTAGAGGAGCTAATGTAGTTTAGCATAGTAGTTTGGGTGTTGCAATGCATTTGGTGTGAAAAGCACAGTCAATCTGAAATATTGATTGCATAGACTCCAAAAAACATAGCTCTCACACATGTGCATCCCAAATAGAGTAATTACAGCATGGACTAGATGTCATTCAAGAGACTCAAGTTCACATATTTTTGTTCACTTTCTCAGCATGCCAAAATATCATCAAGTGTTTGAAAAAATGAGTCTAGTGCAGCAACACACCTCAGTCCTAGTGATTTTATTTTGCATTATATAGGATTGGAGCACATGTAGCTGCATGGAGAATGTTGCATTTCAAGTATGCAAGTTCAACATCAGGATTGCAACAAAAACATCAGGACTGCATCACATTGGTGAATTCTAGTGAATGTTGGATTGCATGTGCGCCAGGCCTACAGTCTTATTTTCAGATTACAAACACTGAAAAATCAAGTGTTCTAGAACAACAAACAAGCTGGCACAGTACCACCTTGTTGGGAGGGTACTCCTACTCCATTCTATTGTTGATTTTCATTTCTCTCCACTGCTAGTTCTAAGCATCATCCTCTGAGTATAGGATGCTCATGTAGTATTGGCATGGTTATATATCAATAGACAACAATTCACAATTTGAAACCAAGTTGAAGACCAGAAATGCTTCTGGCAGTATTGGAATGTTGAAATTGCACTGTTTTTTCCCTCGACTCCGAGTAGTCTTTGGATATGGATTCCTGGTTAGTTGAGTTGGTAGCCAAACAGGATCAAAGGCGGTTCTCGCTTTGGTATATGAACAGGCTTCAGCTTCATGTGTTGGTCATTTACTCAGGTCAGAGGGTTATATTTAAATACAATTGTTAAATGGCTGTTGATGGTCTGCATGCAGGAGAGCAGATCACTTGAAATTGGCAATCTGCACTAGCAACTGATTACGTCACCAGACCCACCCAGCAGCCACAGCAACTGCGGGATGACGTCATCAGCCAGTTCTCTGGATCGTACCAATCCCATTTGTGAAAGAAGTCTTTCATGACCACCCAAATATCTTCCATTCTCCACCTCTCCAGTTCGGCCATAGTTTTACTATACCAGTCAGGAACCTGTGTGATTTGTTGTCAAGATGTCCTCAGGAGCCATCGGGGTACATTCATCATACATCATGTTCCAGCGAGCGCAGCGAGACCATGATCGGCTACAAGAATCGTACAAGCAGTGGAGCACCAAGCGAGAGAAGACGAAGCAAGATCTAGTCAAGCAGATCGCCTCCATCAACGAATCCGGACTCGATCCCAAGAAAACAACTAACAAGCTCTCCAAGCTCAACGCCCAACTCTCCGCCTTCCAAGCGGAAGAGGATGAGGTCCCCGATGCCGACCTCTTGCAAAGCTCGCCTCTCGCACGTCCTTGTCATCGTCCCGCTTACCGTAGAGTAAATAATCATCTTCACAGTTAAATTCAATCTACTTGTCTTTCTTTCTTCCTTGTTATAATAACGCTAATTTTGGGTGCTACAATTTCTTTTATAGCTTGCTTTTGAAAACGCCCTAAAACAGTCGGAGGAAAGGAAGAGACTTGCTGAGGAAGTTTATAACGCAGCCGTAGCCGCTAAACAGTCCTCGACTGGTGCCCCGGCAGCCCCAAGTGAGCCTGCCGAATCTCCGCCCGTAGAAGCCGAGGTAAGTCCCGTGAATAACACTCCCGAAAGATGTTGCGCGAAGGATGATGATTCTAAGTGGACTGATCATTTTTTGCCCATGTCAATATTACAAAAGGATGCACCACCGCCCACCCCGCCATTATCACCAGAAGCGACGAGCAGCAGCAAACCGATGAGCAGGATCAAGAAAATCGACGCCTATCTCACCCGGCTGGAGAGCGGGAAAGGTATGACCAAAACCTTCGCCCCGGACCGTCAAGGTCCCTCCTACGGCAAATGGTCCCTCCGAGCCGCCACTTTCGAACCCGGCCGTGCCAAGCCTGCTTCATCCTAGAAGCCTAAGCTACATATACCAAATCCAGATAGGAAACCAATCTTTCTCGAGCCCGAAGATTAATCCTATCCAGATCAGCGCTACACTCATCAAACAAAAAAACCACGCATATCCCCGCCTCGCAACAACCTTTTTCATATACCGCTTGAAATCTAGTCCTTGATCACCGGCCTCACTTCTTCTCCCCTTCAACTCTTGAAACTTCTTATACAATGCCCAATGTACTTGTATGATCCGCATCAGCACCAATCCAAACACCTCGCCTATCGTTGTTCAAAGAATTGTCCCTTTCCTTGTGGATGGGTACAACATATATATATATATATATATATCCACACACACACACGAGTGGTATGAATACTCTGGATCCACCGGGTTCCATTTTTTAGATAATGTTACGATAATGGTCTCTTGATTATCCTCTCCCTTCTTGAACTTGACCACAACAAGCCTTACATATATGTGTGTGTATCCGATCGGATTGATTTTGAATTATAAGGACACAAACCAACCAACCAACCAACCAACCAACCAACCAATGTTATCATGGAAGATATCAAATTGATGATTGGCCTTCTGCTTTGTAATCCTTTTCTTATGATACTGAAACACCGCACAGATATATAAATCAATACCTATGATCCATCATTTAATGATAACAGGTTATGTACCAAAAAACTATCTTCTGGGTCGAGTAACTTTGGGACCAGCGCTGGTCCTTCTTCTCTGGCTGTGCTTCTATGTTGTAGGAAGTTGCAGACACCATCAATTGGCAGGTGTAGATATCTGGGCTTGACCTGATACCATCTGCCATCTATCTAATCCAGTGATGATGGATTTCTCTCAGTGTATGATAAGACAGAAGTCACTGTAGTCCAATAGTTTAGATCACATGACATTCAATGGACGTGGAGACCTTTTCGAGCACCATTCTTCATATCAAGATGAAGAGGAAGAGATGATAAAAGAAGACTGGCGTGTGTCTTGGAGATTCATTCATTCAATCAGCATAAATATTATATACACGAATACATACAACGTAAAACTTTATTCTTCTCTATTTTGGGTGTTTTCATGATCGATAGCTCTCCAATTCATCTGAATCCCAGCTAAGAAATTGACCACTCAACTTGGTATCCGCTCGGACTAGCAAGTTTGTAATCACTTCCGCTGGCTGTTCCGGAGCGACAAGTTTCGAGTTCTCGTAGAGTTTATGGAAGTGTTTGTAATTAGGACTGTTCATCACTTGCTTGGCTTGAGAGAACAAATTACGTTGTGTATGGAAAAAGATGTAAGTACTTTGAAGATAGATGTCCTATGAATTAGCAAATGGAAGAGATTACCTTCTGATCGGAGTTGCGCCTGCATTTCTGTATCCACCACTCCAGGCCGCAAGGCAATGGATGTGATGGTAGGCTCTTCGCTCGCAAGGGTTCGGCAGAGCGAATTCATAGCCGCCTTGGTTGCGTTGTCTTGAGGTGCAATTTATACATGACCATCCGAGCAAGGTGCAGTCAGTTAGACCAATTTTCCATCTCAAGTTTTCAGCATCCTTCCAAGAGTAAAATGCCACTCAACAGCTTCCCCAGCTGTTCAAGAAAGAGATAATAGGTCAGCATAGATTGCGTACACGCTCGCCAGGAAAGCGATCGATTCTAATGTATAGGAAAGCATACTAGAGAAGAGAGAGAGAGAGAGACGAACGATGCGATCCCGCCCACTGCAGCGCCCGAGCTCACAAACACCACTTTACCCTGCGAGTTCCTGAGATGGACGAGGGAATGTTTCAGGATGGAAACCAAAGAGAAAAAGTTCACGTCGAACACTTCTTTCCAGGATTGGAGCGTGCTTTTAGCGTCGTCGATTCTTTCAAACTTGATCGTCCCCGAATTCATACTAATCCTGTGATTCGACGTTGGGTATTCGTTGGAAGTAAAAGCAGGTGTCATACATGATTTCAGTTATTCTGCTATATTCATTTCTTTCTTTTTTTTTTTTTTTTGACAGATTACATAAAAATCTTCTGATGATGGATATGTAGAAAAGGATGTAAATGAAACCCTCGAAAAAGAGAAAAGAAACATTCGATAGTGTTGTGATTAGAAACGGAAGAGGGGGACTAGACTGACCGTCGACAGAGCCGAAAGACTGGACAGCAGATTCCACGGCCAATTTGTTATCTTCATCTTTGCTTACATCTCCCTGAATAACGAGCAGGCGTTGAGGGTACTCTTTCTTCAACTCTTGCAATTCTGTATGTGCAATACGTGCATCGGACAAAGATCAGCGGCCAGATGGGTTTTTTTTTTTTCCCCTTTTTTGTTTCAAGTACTTCCGACGTACCGGGAGGAAACGATCGCGAGAGGGACACGACGTTAGCGCTGATGGGCGGCCTGAGCAGTAGTTTGAGACACGATAGCCCGATGCCGCGAGAACCACCTGTCAACTGATGAGTTGTTGCGAAGTGCAGTTTCATGGTCAGCACTATTTTCCGTACATAGAAGGACATATCTGATGTATTATATTGCCTTCAAGAAGAAGAAGAATAGGAAGCAGTGGTTACTCAACTACGATCGTCGGTGGTTTGGGTGCAGACATGATTCTTGTTTCTTCGCGGAACCAATAGGATGAAGCGTCCAGTGAGATGGAGAGATGACGTTCGCCAGATTATTTATGTACCACTGAAAGATGAAACACTAACATAAATACATATTAACTTGACTATATTCTATTTACCCTACCACTAACAGTATGTATATGCACAACATCGTACGGAAAAACTCGCGCAAAGCACTACCACTTCACTTGATTCCAACAGTGAGGAAAGGTACGCAGAAGAGGACTCCGAATCACAAGCTGAAGATGCACCATTAATTATCGTCAAGAATTTACCTGGGAGTGCACAGAATCTCAAGCCCTGTAATGATTCCAGGTAGATGATCAGAGTGATGGCTCTAATTACCCTTCACTATCAGATTGGCCAAGTTGGTGTGTTATTCTCAGATCCAAGCAATCAGGCTTATATTTGTCTCAGGAAAGGAAGAAAGAATACTGATCTTGGGTTTTTCTTTCTCAATATTTTCTCCTGAATGTGTAGGATCTCGTGTCACTTGAGAAAATATTCTGAAATGGTGGCAGGTAGTCCATGCCCAACGATACACACAAGACATGACTCCTTCTTTCGTATTGACTGACATTTGAATCTTCACGCAAAATACAATGAAAAAAAAAAAAAAAAAACACTTTTTCTTCATAGGATGAAAATCAATCAAGAGGTTCATGTGCGATAACTTTCTAATTCGTCGTCGTCCCAGCTCAAAAACTTGCCCGTGAGTTTATCATGGTCCGCTCTGATGACGAGATTAGTGATAACTTCTGCTGGCTTCTCTGGTTTCACTATTTTAGAAGATGTGAACAGGTCGTGTAAGCTTTGGTACACTTCCGGTGTCATTAACCCCTTTCCTGCATGGACATGTTATGGATATAATCATTTTTTTTTTATTTTTAGGTCAGATTAGGAATATAAGATCAAGTTGAAGGTTTGGCGGGATATGGAGAGGTCAGCTTACCCTCGGACCTAATTTTCTCTTGCATATCCGTATCTGTGACACCCGGACGGAGCGAGATAGATGTGATTTCCGGCTCCTCAGCCGCCAGAGTTCGACAGAGTGAATTCATGGCCGCCTTGCTTGCACCGTCTGAAAAATGATTTGGGGATGATGAAGAGTAATTGACTAATTAGAAAAATTACAACTACATACCCTTCTTGCGTGAATGTATTCTCCGGATAAGATCTCCAACGAGCTGATTTAAGAGGGGTTCAAGCAGAAATTGTACTCAACAGCTACCTAAGCTATGTATGGAAGAGCCAATGGTATCTGATTAGTGTCTTTCTCTCTCTTTTTTTTTTTTTTTTTTTTTTTTTTGTTGGTACGGAGGCAAGAAATTGCTTCCTGAATGATCAGAAGTAGGAAAGGAACTCACGATGAAACGCCCTGTACAGAAGCAGTGGAGCTGATAAAAATGACTCTGCCTTTAGATTTCCTCAGATGGACTAACGAATGCTTGAGAATGGAAACGAGTGGGAAAAAGTTGATGTCGAACACTTCTTTCCACTTCTCGATCGATTGGTTGTTGTCTATCCTCTCGAAGTCAATCACGCCCGAATTCAGGATTAAACCTTGCCAAACAGAGGGTAAAAAGAGGAAGTGATGTTTAGTGAGTGACTAGTGGACCTGAGAGTTTTTCTTTCCTTGATTTCAATCTGTTGTATGTACATATTTATATATGCATATGAGCGATTCAAGACTGACCATCAATTGACCCAAATTTTTTGATAGCCGATTCGACCACTTCTTGGTTCGCATGATCGTTCTTGACATCTCCTTGAACGACGAGCAGGTTTTCATGGTGCGACTTCTTGAGGCCCTGCAGCCCTTTGCATTTTGTTATAATTAGAATATGATTTTTTTTTGTTTCGACCAGGTCAACGGGAAGAAGGAGATATGCGATGAGCCAAGATGACAAGTGGTATGTATGTACGCTGAAGAGATGTATGTATAAATATGTTATTAGCTTACTTGCGGGCAGCGATCGGGAGAGTGAGACGAGGTTCACTGGCGGAGCAAAGGCCGTGAGGAGGAGCTCGAGACACGCCAGGCCGATGCCACGAGAACCGCCGGTGACCTGTTGATCAGGTTCCCCCCAGGAAGTGATTTCGTTAGTCTCAGCAACCCAAAACTAGAGTACGTACAATATACAGTCAAGTTTCAGTTGTAGCTCAACTATGATCGTGGGGCGGCGGAGGGCAGACATGCTCCACTTTGCACACTTTATTTATTGAGGGACTTGGAAAAACGACTACAGTTTATTTTCCAACGACTCCCAAAACTGAGCTTGACGTCGCGGAGACTGTTTTGTGACCAAACTGTGACGTTGATGGGAGTCGTCATCCAAATATACAATGCAGGGGTGGGAGTCGCTGGTCCAAATTTTTATTGAGTTTTTATTACTTGCATGGGGGAGTCGCTCCGCCAAATCCCCATAAAGGCATGGTAGTCGTCACAATAAAAGCCACCTGGGGGAGTTGCTGGGCTAATTCTCAATAAACAAATACCTACTGGCCAACTGTTTTGGAGTTCCGGTTTTTCTTTTTTCTCCTAGCCTTTCTACTACTTTCTTCCCCTGCTCCACTGCCCCCAACAATGATCCTCCCATTTTAATTGCTTTTATTGGAGAGCTTCATCATTTCATTGCTCTGAAGCTCCACAACCGCCATCTTTTTCCTGCACCTCCTATCTCTCAAGATTGGGCTAAAAAATTTGATCCAGAAGCTATAGGATGGGACAAAAAATATTCTGATTGTTTTGAATTGACTCAAGTAACAGTGGCTGAAAATCCAAAGTTGGAATATAAAAATTTCTAGATGTTTACAGTGGTCTTTTGATTATTTCTTGATTCATTGGTTAAATTGAATTTATTCTGTTAATCTTTTTTGTTT
This sequence comes from Puccinia coronata f. sp. avenae, assembly GCA_002873125.1. Taxonomy (NCBI): domain Eukaryota; kingdom Fungi; phylum Basidiomycota; class Pucciniomycetes; order Pucciniales; family Pucciniaceae; genus Puccinia; species Puccinia coronata. The sequence continues at coordinate 125,122 of PGCI01000226.1, read as the reverse complement.
GAAATGTTATTCTCCTTTTTTTTTCTTTCATTTATATCTTTTTTCTCATGCTCCCTTGTGTTCTTTCATTTATTTCCTGTTTCTTATGTTTATCAAAGAGGAATTCACTTTTGTGGCTTTTCCTATTTTTTTGATGAATTGGGTTGGCGACTCCCAACTACGTTTCTTTTTTTGGTGCGGCGACTCCCCTTTTTATATACAATTTTAATAAATTTGAGTTGTCCCAGCGACTCCCAAAAAAATAACCATTTTAGAAAACGACTCCCATCAACTTCACAGTATGGTCGCAAAACAGTCTCCGCGACGTCAAGCTCAGTTTTGGGAGTCGTTGGAAAATAAACTGTAGTCGTTTTTCCAAGTCCCTTTATTTATAGGGTGTTGTATGTATCCACTGCCAGAGTGAGCAAGCGACGCTACCGGGACTAGAAAAAGAGAGGAAAACCACTGACAAGTCGAACTTCAAGACTTGCAAGTGGTTGACAAATCTCCCACATAAATATTTATTATCAAATCCGGAACGAATTTATATGTAAACAAAAAGTCTCCAGAGTTCGATCACCAAGACAACGGGAGAGGCAAGAATTCCAAGTTGAAGTCACCTCATCACACTTTCAGCATTCAACTGCCTGGACACCCCGGTGCCCGTAGTGGTCAAAACAAAGTGCCCAACCAGTGCTTGCTCCCCAATCCTCTCAGCATGCAGAGATGTTGGAAGACCACCTATTCACCAAACCAGTGTTCAGAACAGGTACTGGTTTGTCCGGTCAATGCTGGCAGTGGACATGTGTCTAAGTCTTAAGATGGGCAGACATGGAAAGATGATATCCAGATAAGATTGGTGTATGAAATGGATCATCCCATCTGCTAACCAGGAGTTGCTTATCATTCAAGAAATGATATTGATTCTCAATTTCCCAAGGGTGTGGTAGTGAAAATGTACCAGCTGGTGCAGTATGTACATAGGATTCATCTGAGATCCAGGTTGAATTTCCCGTCCGCGTTTTGAGTGTACGCGACAGCGCAGTCACTGCGTCGAGCAGCGGACTGCGCACCGGCTGTTCAAAAAAAGAAAAAAGAAAAAATCCCAGTCTCCTCCGCAGAAAGGGAAAAGTCAACTTCGCCCACACGGTCAGTCCCACTCCAGTGCCACCCTATCCACGCCATCCAAGCTGAGTAAACTCTGACTCAACTCTGCCACACCAAGAACTGCACAGATTCCGGAGCGGTGGACTGCCGAACTACCTCACCATGAGCGCACTAGCACTCAGACTATCACGGCTAAGCCCGAGGAGTGCTAGAATCCCACCTTTCAGGCCTTCATCTTCTCTATATCAGCCTCCTCCGCCCTCTTATCTCCTCCATCAAATCCGACTAGCCTCTTCCACACCAACGAAAACACCCTCCTCGAACCTTGCCGCCGAGATGCTTCAGGTAACATCGGATTTACCCCCACCATCATCGAACGGGAGAACGGGGGCCAAATCAACGCTGGATGGGAAGAGGCCTCTTTCATCCACCGATCAACGGCGCCAGCTAGCCACACGAATCTTGGGTTCACTCATTCTCACTTTGACTGGCTTGTGGGCCTGGAATCAGAGCCGCGATTGGGATAATGAGGAGGAGAAACGCATGATCGGGAAGGGCGAAGAAGGGACTCGTCTCACCAGGTTGCAGGCTCGCATATTCGATCTATTTGACGTTAGCTGCTTTTCTCGTCTGTCCCCACTTGCCTCTCTCTTTCTTCTCCCATTCACTTCAATCTGATCATCACTGCATCATTTCATCATTTCATCCTTTTAGTACTTCAACAAACCCGCTTGGAATCCACTTCTCCCTGACCCCTTACCTGAACCACATGGAAGACCTTACACCCTTCTAATAGACCTCGACGATCTTTTGGTTCATTCGAGCTGGGATGTAGGTTCAACGAAATATGATTTCCATTTCTTGAGATATGAAGATTTATCATTCTATGTTCTCTTCGATATTTTAGCGCGAACATGGTTGGAGAACGGCGAAACGGCCTGGCGTTGATTATTTTTTGAGCTATCTATCTCAGCTATATGAGATTGTAATCTTTACCACCCAGCCATCATATGTTAAGTTCCTTTGCGTGTCTTTTTATTCCTGCTTTTTTTTTAAAAAAAAAAAAACGGGAGAAGAAGGCAGAACGACCTAGGTGGATGTCTTGTATATCGGATTGACACAAGAAGCTAATTTTATCTTGTTTCTTTTTTTGTGCTGGATCATTTTTTCGACGACATTTGCATTTATGAAGACGGCCGGGCCGATCTGTGAGAAGTTAGATCCGTATGGCTACTGTGCCCCGTATAAATTATTCAAAGAGAGCTGTCGAACAAAGGGTATGATCAAGCCGCAGCTGATCAAGGACTTGGATTATCTCGGGCGAGATCTGCGGAAAGTGGTGTATGTTGAGACGGATCCGAGTCTCGTGCAACTACACCCGACCAACGGCTTCCTGATTCCGAAGTGGAACGGGGATCCCAAAGATACGGGGCTTGTTGACCTCATCCCGCTCCTGGAAGCCATCGTGTTCAACGCCGTCGACGATGTCCGCGACGTCGCTAGGGCTTACCAAGGCCGCGATCCTGTCCGCGCTTATGCCGAGTCTGAGGCTAGGCAGAAAAAGGAGCTCCTGCTCAAATGGCACGAGGAACAGGAGAAGAGAAAATCAAGATTTCACGTCGATCTGCGTCAGCTATTCGGTTTGAGTTCTGTGAGTTGATGATTTCGCAATCAGATGAATGAGATACTTCTGCTGCAAGCCGGGTAAGTTACCCTTCCCCTCTTCGAATCTTCAACTGAAACCAAAAAAAAAAAAAAAAAATTGCGTCTATGTGCGATTATGATCTGTTTTGAAGACCAACCCGGATGCAGAGCCTCAATTGTTGGTCGAAAAGGATCGAGCCCGAGCTCAACAGGCGTATATAGAGGAGCAGAAATACTGGAAAGAGAACGAAGGGACGTTCAAGAAATTGATGGAAGAAGACCGGGAGCGACAGATGGCCGAGTTGCGTATACATATCCCTCTTTATCATGCTCTTCTTGCACCGCCTAAGATTCCTATCTTTTTTTTTTACTCTTTCTTTTTGTGGCTGCGGTGTAGGATGAAGGGAAGCCTGCTCAGCTTCTTGACTGGCCAAGTCGGCCCCCCGGCGCCGCCCAAAACGACCCCAACAACACCCGAAGACGAACCCAAGAAGACCGACCCCACATCAACCCCACCATCGTCATGAAAACCGCACTAATGTCTCCTCGCGCCCGAAAACGCACACATAATGCTCTGCTCTCGGTCTTCTTTTTTTTTTTTTTTTTTTTGCTAATGTGTCTAGATATGTAGTCCCTTCATTATTCAGATACCCCTCTGATCACGCCTTCCCATCCCCCCTCTTCATCCCTCTTTTCTTGTGTCCATCGTTATCCCTTTTCTGGTGGTACCGAATAGGGCATCATGCAGGCTTGTGTTGGAGACAAATTTATCTTACATATTAGATCACGACCACACTCCTGTCTTCTGGTATTTGAACCTTTGGATACCTTCGATGCTATCATCTCGCCATCGAACCAAGCAAGTACATCGTCAAGAGAGCATCTTGAAGCATATACCATAATTTGAGGGGATTGCCCTTCTTGTACGCTTTTCGGGATAAGACGGAGAGCCATCATGGCGTCCTCCCAGGATCCCGGTTTTGATTGGCCTTCTTGGTCGAACTGTTCCCGCCAAGAGATGTCTTTTTTGTTAGCCTGGTCCATAAGCTGCTTTTACATACTAGCATGGTATATGTTAAGGGAGGTTTCTTGGGAGCTCCCCACAACTTACTACAAGCCTCGATGAAGCCCGGATTCAAAGACTTCAAATATCCATCACATGAGTCTCTTTGTTCTGCCAATGTGGACGTATAACTTCTCAAGAGAGACCTGTCTGTTTTTTGGTGGTAGCATTTTCCCCCGTTCAGATACATATGCCAAGCAGCCTTGGAACTGTGTCAAGTTTTTTCACTCGACGTATCTTCCCCAACAAAAAAGATTAGATATGAATTTTTTGTTTCTATATGATATCTTTTGGTAGGTAGCATGACCACATCTACTTTCCGCCCAGACTCTCCACTCACTCATGTAGCAGTAGAAACCCTCTAATGATTTCTCATAATAATGAATGAGATAGCAAATGAAGTAATAAGATAAAAAAAAAATGATAATAATAAACTTTGTTCCTAATCCTGAATAAATAATAATAAATAATGAATGAACACAGAATGAACGAGTGAAAAAGAACCCCCCCCCCCCCCCGATGACTCATTATGGTCCAGAACAAAAAACTGTCCAAGCCCATAAAAAACCAGGGTTTTGTAAAAAAAGGCGGGAGTGGGTGAGTTCAAAAAAGGAGAGTCCATATTTTTCTTTTGATCTAATTGGTGTGGGTGACTGGGTTAAGGGCGGGGGAGATTTGACTAGATAAACCCGGTATTTGAGACAGCACTGAGCAAGAAGGGGTCGACCCAATCAGGAAGCAAGGGGTACAGTTTATCGAACAGACGGAGGCCAGGGCCGCCGTTACCCTTGCCGATCCAGCCCAGATGGGTGTTCTGGTCAGGGTTAGGAAGAGGCTCCGAGGGACGGTAGGTGAGACGTTTGGGCTTGGAGCGCGCGGGGTAGAGGCCGAGCTGGTCGATGCCGCTGAACTCGACCTTCAGTTTGCCCAAGCGAGCAAACGCCTGCCCTTGTTGATCGTCGGCCGCGATCGGCACCCGCTGGCCCTTCAGGATCTGCTCGTTCTCCACGGCGCTCTGGAACTCCGCCTCCTCCAGCGCTATCGTCACGTTCAGCGTCCATCGATCAACCCCGAACCCACTCGCTTCCTTCACGTGGTGTCGTCGCTTCCCTCGCACCGCCCGCGAGGGCAGGTCCCAGTGCACGACATCTGCGGTAAATGCAATCACTGTCCAGATGATTCCCGGGTGGTCGATGGCGAGTACGATGGTTCTTTGTTGATTAATAAAATCCAATTTACTCTCTAAACTCGTGATCTTGAACTTATCAGTCCAGGGGGATAAGTATTCATTCTTTGTTCCTACGTCGCCGTCATGTCCAGCTGCTAAGGATTGCTGCTCGATTAAACCTAAGGGAACTTGATACGATTTCAAGAATTGAGAAACTGGGTAGATGATATCCCAGTCAGGAATATCGTCGTTGATCGCGCTCAAGATAGGCGATTGATGAGACAGCGACAGGGTATCCATGAGGTGCTGAACGAGGTTTTCAAATCCGGGCGCGCGATCCATACTGGCAATATGAAGGTCGAAGCTAGGAGAGCTACTGGTCAAGTTTTCCATGTGCAAGATCGGGAGACGCTTCGGGTGATCTGAATCGAAGATATTCCACTCTGGACGAGTGAACCAAAATCCCACCAGGCTAGAAAACATCAAGAGGCCGACGAGGAATTGTCCAAGAGCCCGTCGACTGAACCGATGCGCCAATGGCAAACTGATCGATACGATGTTGAAGCCAACAGCGCTCACTAGGCTCGCAATCATAAAATCGACGTGGACTTCATGCCCCATCCTGCCCGTCATAGGTACGAATAAGTCAAGGAAGGCCAGCAGACCCTCCACTCCCAAGAATCCAGGCAAAACCTAACAAAACACCACGAGCCAAGTTTTAAAAAAAACCATAAAAAACAAGCGAAATAGAAACTGAGCTGGATGAGAAAAAGAAACATTGGAAGCATATCAACAAGAGTGCTCACCAGTGCAGCTAGATACATGGGAAGGTGTAAATGGCCCCGTTTGCCAGTTATTGGGGCGAGGATGAAGTCGTTGATCATTAATGATAATAACATGGAGACTAGCCCGATGGCAGGCAAGTAAGCTGCCCCGATATTAAAGTAAGCTCCAAGGACGGATGTAATGCCATTCAGAGCAATGAGTCCAGATAAGGTTGCATGCGACAAGACATGATCATCGTTACCGGACCTTAGTCGATTCGACTTATGGGTAAGCTTGGAGAATAGGTATTGGACTGATAAGCCACCGGCGAGTGCAGGAGGCCCAAAGAGCAAGATTGGGAAAGATTCGTATCTGTACCAAGAAAGAGGTTTCCCAAGTACGATCGACATGATAAAAGCCACCACATTTGAGCCAATAACAAAACCCAATAAAGAGCCGATCGCCGCCAGAAATCCGAAGAAGTAAATCGAGTAATGCTTTGACTTGACATTGCGAGTGATAAGCGTCATTCCCGCGACGAACAAACTCGTGTAAACCCTCAAGGCCTTTGTTTTAGAATACATAATGAAGATGAGTCCCCCTAGTCCCGAGAAGAAAACGGTGGTAGATGCCGGTTTGATGTGGGTCAGATCCGCAGCGGAAGAGGTCAAATGTTTGAGCAATGCCATCGTGTTTTCACCCATGTGTTGAACGGCCCCGGGCTCGATTTTGGAGGGGATATCTTGGCTGGAATGGTAAAGATATGAATTTTGCATGATGGCCATATCCAGTCCCGTGAGATTACCATATTGCACGAATTGCCGGAAATCGGTACTACAGAGCGAATCCGGAATGCGTTAAATCCCTGAGATAATTTTTGTAGTACCAAAAATATATATGTAACGCGGTAGCCAGACGATATATAAAATGCGCATTTACTCTGATGCAATCAACCCAGTTCGAAACACTTCGCTGGCAATGACGCTCCCGAAGGGTCGAGGCACCTTGGAGTAAGCTTCGATCATCTGCAAAACCAACAGAAAAGAGAAGACGCGTAAGATAGCATGGTCAATGTTCAAGAGGCTCATATGGGCTGACTAACTTCCGTGGATGTTGCTTGAAAGAGGATTTCTTGCTGATGGTTCATGCAAAAGAATATTCGATCGAATTAAGCTCCACGCGTCTTGAAGCACAATAAAGAGATCAAGAGAAAATAGAACACACGCCAGCAGTACCACATGCCTCTCTGTCAGAGTTCGATGTATAATGAAAGAGCTAGTCAGTAAGTTGAGCATCAGCGGAATGTTTCCGGGCTGCGAAAAACGCGGTCGCGTCCCAAGGGGGGGAAAAAAAAGTTGCTTACAAATTGATCACAGCGCGCACACTGAAGAAGAAGAAGAAAAAACAAGACCATCAAGTGAGCAAGAAAAGATGGTGCTGATGTGCATTGAACGAGACGTGCGTACATATCTTTGAGCGGATGTTTGGTGATGAACATGTGGCTTGCATCTTGCAACGATTCTTCCGCCCCATTAAAAACTGGACATCGCAAGAAACAAAAATATTCAAGTTGAAGTCAGCATGATGGTGATTTGCAGGATATATATATGTATGATCAGCTTGATGCTCACGAAAAACGATCCCATTGTGCATCGGCCAATCTGGCGACTGCGTGATGATGCGAATGGCCTCGAGCATGACAGCGACACCCGCAACGTCGTCGGCCGCACCTATGTAGAGCATTGCAGCAAGAATTCAAGTGTTTTATTGTGATTAGCCGAGACCTTTAAGTAACTCGATTGCGACGTTCGGGGACTGACCAGGTGAGGGGAGAGTACTGTCTAGATGGGCATTGACTAGGACCGCGTTCTCTCGCGAGCTGGGGATCGAAGGATCTGAAAGTCTGACGATGACATTCGATAATTGAAAGTATTTCTTCCAGACTTTCTGTAAAATGAAAAGAAGGCGCGTATTCATCGTCACATTTTATAGCTTGCTAACTGAGCATGAAATTTTACTGACTTTACCGATGAACTCAAACAGATGAGCGCCATCATCTACCTGCGTTAGAATTTCGAACTGCTTGTTACTTCCGAGCTGCTCTGCCTGGGTTTTGAGGTCGCGCAAGACGTGGTTGAGATACTCCAAGCTTTCGGCCATCTCCTCCGTGCCGACGATTCGGTAGCCGATGGTGCCTGCGAGATGGTCAATATATTCATTCGCCAAGGTCTCCGAGAACTCCTGATCGTCGACCAGCACCTCCTGCCTCGATGTCGCCGCACCCGTTTGATTCCTCATCCTCAGCAATCCCGTCCTCGTAGGTAGACCCTTTGGCGTGGGCAACGCATACCTCAAGTAGGTCGAGATGGCAGATATACTACATAGCCCGGTCAAAGGGTGGCTCAGCAGCTAGCAACATCTTATCCTAGAGAAAAATCAATCACATACAGTAGAAATGTGAGCAGGATGCTGAGTAGACTGGTGAATGAGTTCGTCTGAACTGATTTTGGTAACCTCTTGGGTTTCTGAGTTGGTTTCATTCTGATTTGAATCAATCAACAAATAAATAAAATGGCCTGGTCACCGTCGTGGTTGGTGGTAGGATATCTTCTCTCTCCGTTCTTGGGTGGCAGTTCTGGAATTTGAATAGGAGCTTGAACAAGTCAATGTCACTCTCTTGTACGTGCTGTATGTATCACATCAAGCCAATTAAAATGGACAGACTTCCATCTGAGATCTCCAGCTCACACTATGTATTTATGTACCAGATACATCATCTTGTGTACATGCCTCTCCATATCAATTCTGTTGAACTGTTCACATCGGTTCAACCAGCTTTTGTACGTGGAGATCACGTACTGCCACAGCTGAAAAAGAGTAAGGCAATCAAGAGTCGTACATATGGGCAGCGATAAGACTACGGTTATAAGTATTTCAGGGAATATTTCTATCTACAGCTCGTCGATGTACTGATCTGAGGGTTCAAAGGTTACAAAGTTGTCATGAATTATACACCAACACATGGATTTTGTGAAACATAAAAACTCATGAACGCTTCTAGTGAGCCGAACAATCTCACCAAAACTATCTCTTCAACTGCACTACATAATGACTATAGGGAGATGGGAGATGAGGGTTCTTGTTTTCTAATTTAACTGTTATAAGTTTGACAGTTGGGAATCTATCTGAGTTGGTGATTGGGCCGGAGCAAACTTCATATCCGCTTCCGACCACCTCACGTCATCAAGAAAGGTTTTAACTTCAAGAGATTCGATTTTCCAGCCATTTCTTGACTGGGTCGAAGTGAGGACCCATCTCGATGATACTTTCACCGTGTGCAGCCCCCTTGGCGGTGGAGATCGCAGTCGCTTCGTTCATCCCATTAGCAACCAAGTATCTTTTCACCCGCTCGGCATCCAAGATGGAATCCTTTTCTGATAGAAACACTCGAAACCTCTTCGGATCTGTAAACCCAGGAATTTCGAATGGCCATAAGATATTTGATCGCCACTCGAAGTGTCGATGGAGATGGTGGGCCACCCCTAACTCAGTCCCCACAAAGTATCTTATCATTCTTTCGATCCCAGAGCGCGGCTTTGAGTACAGGAAGCTATTCAACCAAATTATTGATCAAACGCTGCAAATGAGAATTCATTTTCTTATAGATTTCTGATAAAAAAAAAAAGGCACGGATTGGCTCACTTGTAACAAACGTGTGGCTCCCTGTAAGAAAGGTGGCATGAGTTGACTCGTTTATTTGCAAATTGGCAGTAGAGAGATAGTTGAAAGCTCACCATAGACCTGGATTCGATTGAATTTGACAGCAATAGCTTAAGCTACAATCAGTTCTCGCTTAAAAGGGGAATCTGTTGCGAGAGCTAAAACAGGAAAAAAAAACAAGACGAGCACGCACAGAAGCATACTGGATCTATGAGGCAGATCCGTTTAATGATTCCCTTTTTGGATAGGGCTTTCGTAATCCAAGCTATGACAATGGTTCCCATAGAATGGCCAACTAGTTCCACGCCCACCTCAGCGAAGTTTTCCGTATAAATTAATTGAATCACGTCGGCAGAAAGACTTTCTTTGCTCGGTGGGTTGAGATGCTGGGAGGAAAATACTTCCTGGCTGAGTGATTGAAGGGTCGTAGAAGGTCTTAGCATGTGAGAAGGCTATAGTAGTGGCTCAAAAGGCGTATGATCACCGAACTGACGAAATGGATGGCTGAATCAATACCACAATGGGCTTATCAAGTGCCCAAGGTACATTAGAAATGTAGTTTAGGAACGCCGCATACTGGCAGAAACCTATGGAGCATGATGTATTTTGGGTTTTGGGTTTATTTACATGAGCTTCCTTGCATCAACTGATAATCGCCACTTTGACAGCTGAAAATAAGCTTGTGCGCATACCAACTCCTAATCCGTGCGCAAAGATGAGGGGTATCGGACGACCTTCGACTGGCGAGGTATCCCAACCGGGTGGTTTCCGGATCAAGTACTTTAAGCCTTGTGGGGATCGATGGTCGCATTGAGCTTCCCGGAAACCGGCTCGCCTGAGGAAATGTTTAAGTGTCCAGGTGCCCAAGTTAGATAAAAGATAAAGTGATAAGGGTCGAATTTCGATCTTGATTGGGTCGATTGTCAGGCGAATGACTCGGTTAGCTAGTTTAGGATTATAGCCTGGTTTGAGTCGAGAACCAGCCCGATTTTCGAAGCGGATAAGGATCTCTTCTAGCAGGTCTGATCGAGGCTCAGCCTTCAGTTCCATTTCAGCATCTTCTTGTCGTACTTCTTCGAGCGGCATACTAAATAGAGACCAGGCGAGCCATTCCAACATGTTATCCTTTTGAATTTCCTCCCATTTACAATTTTGAAACCATAGGACCTGTGTGGATCGGAAGTCGACGGCCTGGGGGTCATCGTAGGGGAGTATATGGTCGGGCGCAAGCCCAGATGGTGAGCTAGGCCGTGAGGGAGAGTCCTGTGGATAAATAGTAGGTCAAAATGAGGAATGAGATTTTAGTTTAGAAGTGAATTTAGATCAAGCTGAAATGAGAGGTGAATGAATGGGAGAAGATATGAACTCGAGGGCTTGCCTGAGAGATTTTCAAAAGAGCTTCAGAGGAAACTTGATCGAGAGGTTGAAGTGAGCCAAATTCAGTGTTGGTGGAGTTTGAGGAGCAGTTAGATTGGGGGTCTTGGGTGGTATCATGTCGCAGGCCACTTCCGACGATTCTATATATGGTGGTGCGGATAAATGAGGTGGGATGTTCGAAATGGGCAACCCTGCGCTGGACGAGACGAGACGAGTAGAAATAGTAGATGGAGAAGGCGACTTCGACGGTGGAAAGGAAGAGCAAGATACTGGACCATACGCGAGAGTGAGGCTGCTGGTGGTGGTGTTGGTTAATGGGCGAATGCAGCCGGCGGGAGGGTACCAGATAGGGGAGAAGGCTCGAGATCAAGTAGAGCCAGGCCAGCGGGACGACCGATCGCACGGACCAGATCAACGAGACACACGCCCACCTGGGCAATTGGAAGCACGAAATGGCCATGTCTTCACTCGCCAGAGCTTCTGTTTGACCAAGAGAACTCTCAGCGGACACTGGAAACTCTGGGATGTTAAATGTGTTAAGAAGGAGCGGTCAACAGAAGAGCCCATGACCCACGCATCCCCAACGCGAGCAGAAGGGCGCTTCTTTTATACGGCAACCATGAGTGGCTGACACAAACACCACGGCCAGTGAACAACATTAATTTATCTTACCGATAAGAGTGAAGCCGATCATGACATCACCATGACTTTCTTTTCACGTGTCTGCTCAAAAATACAATTTCATGACCTCCTGAAACCCAACCACGTCGCTTATTTCACTCGCCCCTGGATTGAAAAGCCAATCATCAATTTAGAAAAACACAGATAACGACATTCATGTGATGGATCTGCTACATATAAGGAGTACACATAGAGCACAATGGCACTCAGAACTGGGGGAGGCACAATCAACTCCATGTGATGGACACACACATATTTACCAGCTGACGAATAGCTGTCATTTAAAAATTATTAAAAACTGTTAAATGCGTCTGTTCCAGTTACCAAAGAAATGAACTGACAGCATTTCTGTTGTGCTTTAGGTCATGTCATAGCCTACTCAGCTGTAACTCAGCCCGGAGGTGAAGGTACTTCCCCTCTAGCTAGCCACAGATGCAATACCATCACTCTATCCACTACTTACACTCTAACAGGTTATGAGCCCTTGAAGGTGTCTGGCCCCTGAATACCAGTCATATCTGAAGAAGCCCAACGCAACATACTGGAGTAATCCCAACTTACCGACGCAGAATACCGGGTTTCTCCTCATTTATCTTGAATCAACCTGAAGAATCATTCCAGGACCTTTTCCTTTTTCTTTTTCCCATCTCTTTTCCTATTCAACCATCACAATTCAACTGTGGTGACTTTCAGCAATTGCTTGGGTGGAATCAACCCACCAAACAATCTCATGCCTGGAAAATGAATGCCAAAAAATCACAATCACTGCCAGCAAAGCTGGCTTGGATGGCCACATCCAAGTTACTATTGGATGCAGCCATCCAATTCAAACTTGGTTTCCCGCCACTGAGGGAATCACTGTCCAATTCAAACTTGGTGGCCAAACACGCAGGCCATGAGTTTGAATCAGACAGTGATTCACTTGGTGGTGGGCACCCAAGTTTGAAGCAGATGGCCAAATCCAATATCAACTTAGATGTTGTCACTTTAAAGCATTGGGATATGGCTTCACACTTGCCCCAGGTCAACCCCATAATCTGTAGCTTGCGTACAGAGGGGAAGCTCTCAGGTGACCCCCTGGTGATGTCTTCAACTCATTGGGGCCCAATCCACAAAATCCTGGTGTCTTGCTCCCGCAAGGACTTTTGTTTTACAAAGCCTTAGGACAAACCCACAAACCCAGCTTTCATGAAAGTGTTTCTTTAATAAACTGTGATTCTTGGAAAAATGTGAAACCTGAAAACATGGTTGATAGAATCTCTTGAGATGAATTTTCAATGAAATCTGAACAACTCCTCAATAAATTCAAAGTAAGTGAATGAATTATCCAAATTGTCACGTAATGAACGTGGGGATGGAAGCCAGATCTTGTTGTGAATTTCATTTTTTACCTTTTTATATCCTCTTCCTTCCTCCTCATACAGGTATCTCAAGTAATCTTTAAGATTCTCTAACAGATGATCTTTCAAGTGTGTTACAAATAAAAAGTGTTCATTTTTGGATGAAAACTTCATCAAGCCATTAGATTCTCTTTTCAAAAAGTGTTGCACCCATTCTTCAAAATTTTCTGTCATGATTTTCCTTGGAATAAACCAAAACGTCAGACAATGAGATACTATCTTTCTCTGAGTATTAGGGGGGATCACAATAAAAAATGGGTCTTTACTATACTTTACTATAACCAGGTCCTTCAAGAATATTAAAGATGTTTTGATCATCTCCAATACTCTACTGATACTAGTAAAGGAAATTTTTACCATTGGATGATATAGTAAAGAGTTCCATTTAACATACTTTAACCCTTGTTATTTAGATAACCAGGGGTAAAAATGGTTTTAGAGGTACTTTTGGCCCTGGTTATTAAGATGAACAGGGTTAAAACTGGTTGTAACCACCTTACTGCCTTTGGCAAGCTCCCCCCAACAATAACAAATAACCTGATGCCATACCTGTGAAAATAATACCAAACTGAGGAAGCAGTTATAGTAAAGAAAATTTCTTTTTCAATCCCAGCACCAGCTGTTATAGTATTTATCCAAAAACATCTACTATATCTTTACTTTACCAATAACTGTAAAGTAAAGACCCACCGTTGCAATAAGGATCCACAACTTTTTTTTGAAGCGGCGCAAGAAGTTTTCAGATGTGCTGTGCAAGTGCTGCGCACATATAATTAATTTCTTTTTAGTCAAGTTCAGCGAGCAAGACACCCGTGGGGGCTGCCCGTGGTGTTAAAATTTTATCATGAATTTAAGCAAGAATTCTCGTGCGAGAAACCAATTTAAAGCGCGCATGAAGCAATAAATCTTATTGTGAACCCCCCTATTGTAATCCAACACTGTCATCAAATAAATTTTAAGAATTGTGCAACTGCTGTCAATGAATTTTTCATAAAAAACTTTAAATCAGCAAGTTAAATCAAACTCTCAACTCACAATCCAAGAGGGAACCCATCTTTTATCTAGATCTTCTCTCCTCAATAGAATCTTTCTTGTTGAAATGGGGGTAAGAAGGATTCACACTTAAGTCAACTATTGAATATCTTTTCATAGCATGAGCCAAAATGATTGGTCCATTTTTCTCATTGTTCAAGATGTATGAGAATTTCTCCCTAGAAAGGATTTTCAGTTCTTCAATTTCAATCAAAAGATTAATCCTCAACTCATATCCTTCTTCAACAATCAATTTTGCTGTTTTGATATCCTCTTTGAGTAAAAATTCCTCATCTCCAAATCAGATTCTAACCATGTTCTTTTGCTCCTATCCAGGATAAGGTCTGAAAACAAATCTGGGTTGATATTGTTGTACGTATAACTCTTTTTTCTCAAGTCATCAATCCAGCATTCAAAAATATTTCTTGCTGCTTTTTTGACAGTTTTTAGTTCCTTCACCCTAACACTACAAGAAAATCTGCTTCAACTGCCACCAGTTGACATGCAGTTACTTTTGTTTTACTTCTGCTGTTACTTGAATCTTACTCAAATAACACTTCAAAACAACTTCAATGCACAGTCACTGTGCATTGTGCACAGTGACTGTGCAAGAAAAGTTTTTTTGAATTAACTTGGAAGTAAAAGGGGTAGTAAGATGGGATTAACCTGCATGTCAACTGGTGGCAGTTGAAGCAGATTTTCTTGTAGTGTAATGATTTTTGTTTTGAAGATAGTTTCAATTCTGTGAAGTTCAAGCTTCAAATTATGAAATTTTCCATGGTCTTCTGATAACATTGCCATCCTCCTTTCTCCAGATCTAATACAGGATCATAGGTTTTTCTCGGTTAAGGCTTTTCTTCAACAAGGAGTAAAATATGAAGAATACTCACCACCTTTGATCCTGGGCTTTTTTACAAGGTCTATTTACATTTCATGAATTTTGCACACATTCATTAACCAGAAATGAATCAAAAATGGATGATAGGACAAAATTTATTTTTTTGGAGGAAGTTATCCATTACATAGAAGCAAGTGACTCTTACCTTCCACAGAGGGTGCATACAACGAGGTTGCTCTAGTCATATTATTCCAAGAGTGCTTCCTGGCTTCCGAGCGTTTCCTGGTTCCCAAGCGCGTAGGTAAATTGCTCATCAGAATGTTGGCTTCCAAGCGTTTGGGTTGATTGTGAATGAGAACATCAGTTCCAAAGTGTTCAAGTTGATTGCCCATGGGAGAACTGGACACTTATGGATGGGCAGTTTTTGAGTCCACATTGCGTATCAGGTTGGATCCAACAGGGCTGTTAGGTATTTTAGCAGGTTGAGCGCCATAGAATTCTGTGCAATCCAATAGCCAACATATTATCAAACTGTTGAGGAGCCATCACAATCAGAGGATTTCTGTGCAAAAGAGAGAAAAGAAAAAGAAGGAAATGCGGCCAGAATAATAAAATCCCAGTAATCTACTCATTCTAAATACAACTAAGAGCATCTCCACCGCAGGCTGTAAATCATTTTTTTGAGGACCGCAATAGCCAATCTACAGCCCGCAAGTGGTGCCGCACACACTGGTTGTCCCTAGATGTGGTGTAATAGTGCGGGTGAGAGCGGTAGGAGGCATTGGTTTCACAAGGGTTTCACCTTGCAAGAGTTGATTCTCGCGCAGACAGATAAGTCCCTAGGGGCTCTTAGCCGTCCCTAGATGTGGGGACGCGACCATGAAATTTGAGGTTGGCTGTAAGCTAGGGACCCAGATAGGGCCTGCGGTGGGTCCACAATTTTTGACCCGGGTTTGTAAACACGGGAAAGGGACCCGGTTTAGGGTCCGCGGTGGAGATACTCTAAGCTTTTTTCTTTCTTTTTGTGGGGGGAGCATTTGCATCCTCAATAAGTGTAGCAAACACATTTTCTGGAAGAAATTTGTTAAAGATGCAACACAAGATTTTTGATATGCTCTTTGGGCTGGAATCTACATACTCATTTCTCTCTTTGTGGGAGCCACCAGGTATTTGAGTCAACAAAGCTCCAAAACACGGCTCTAATATTAACCGTCAGATGAAGGGATATTCCCAGCTGTCTACTGCTCTTGAAACTATTGGTTCTGCTGTGAATATGCAGAGAAAGTTGGTCAAATTCAGGACAAGGGATCATTTACCTCATCAAGGTTCATTGATGAATGAATAAGGATAAAATGTGGCCTCTGCTGCAACAATCCATCAACTGCGAGCTCAGCGTGAATTTCTGTGTCCCAAAGAAGTATGATGGCTCAAAGAGTGGAGATAAATATGTTTCAAAATTAAAAAGAAAATAATGCATCAAGTTGGAAATAATGAACCCAACAATATCAGAGTTTAACAAGGAATTAAATTTAACATAGAAAGTTGCAATCATAGATCCACCTTAAGTCCCGCCGGACGCCCATCTAAAAGCCGTTCATGTCTTGCATGGCACGCGGAGCGTGCCCAGCAGTTGACCTTTACCGGGCCATCTCCTGATGGTTTTGGCAAAACGTTCCGGGAAGCATCTGAAGAGCCATTTCAAGCCAAACAGGAGAAGAGCATCCCATGGCTGCTTGTTAAGAAAAAGTATCCATTGGGCAATTGCAAACCGCCTGAATGCCCGCGCAATGGATGGCTTCTCATCAGAAGTGGGCGCTAAAAACACGAGGTGAACTTGAAGGTTGGAACTACATGGTTGCAATTACCAAAGGAAAGGAAAAATACAAATGTAATCATTCTTCATTTTGAGGTTTCAAAAAGCCCAGAGTTGTCTTGAAGGTTGTGGTTTGTTTCATAGAAGAGAAAATCTTTGCCATCTGCAACATTGACTGGAAGAAGTCAACAATCAGGGAACATATATAATATGTTGGTGGGGGGGGGGGGGGTTTCTTGATCATGTGACTCAGTTTTTGATGCTAAGCTTGGCCAGGTCAATTTGGGCTATCTTTTCATTTCTGACCACCTGCCAAAAGAAAGATTGGCTTTGTTCCACATGAAAAAGTTAATATAACAAAATTTGAGTGAGAAATTAACTGGATGTACTGTAGGTGACAAGAATAAATTTCACAGTGGCCACAAGATTGCCTTGGCCCTGGGAAAGGTGGGTTTGGAGGGGGGCTTGATAGCGGCACGCCCGAAGGGCGTGCGCACGCCCCCCCGAACGCCTAAAAAAAAGGCGTGCGGGGGCTGCACGCCTTCCCAACCAGGCGTGCAAACCCCCGCACGCCCTCCCCCACATGCCGCACGCCGTCCGCACGCCTACAAATGGCGTGAGGACGGCTGGCTTGGCGTGCGGCCCCGCCAGACAGGCGTGCTGGCCATGCACGCCTGTCTGGAGGGCGTGCAGGCCTTGCACGCCCTCCGGACAGGCGTGCACGGCTGGCACGCCTGTCCGGCCAGGCTCACGTAAGCCTCTCGAATCGAGAGGCTTACGTGAGCCCCTTGGTGCCCTTATAAGGGTACCGAGTGGTACCCTTATAAGGGTACCGAGTGGTACCCTTATAAGGGTACCGTTTGGTACCCTTATAAGGGTACCGTTTGGTACCCTTATAAGGGTACCGTTTGGTACCCTTATAAGGGTACCGTTTGGTACCCTTATAAGGGTACCGTTTGGTACCCTTATAAGGGTACCGTTTGGTACCCTTATAAGGGTACCGTTTGGTACCCTTATAAGGGTACCGTTTGGTACCCTTATAAGGGTACCGTTTGGTACCCTTATAAGGGTACCGTTTGGTACCCTTATAAGGGTACCGTTTGGTACCCTTATAAGGGTACCGTTTGGTACCCTTATAAGGGTACCGTTTGGTACCCTTATAAGGGTACCGTTTGGTACCCTTATAAGGGTACCGTTTGGTACCCTTATAAGGGTACCGTTTGGTACCCTTATAAGGGTACCGTTTGGTACCCTTATAAGGGTACCGTTTGGTACCCTTATAAGGGTACCGTTTGGTACCCTTATAAGGGTACCGTTTGGTACCCTTATAAGGGTACCGTTTGGTACCCTTATAAGGGTACCATTTGGTACCCTTATAAGGGTACCATTTGGTACCCTTATAAGGGTACCATTTGGTACCCTTATAAGGGTACCGTTTGGTACCCTTATAAGGGTACCGTTTGGTACCCTTATAAGGGTACCGTTTGGTACCCTTATAAGGGTACCGTTTGGTACCCTTATAAGGGTACCGTTTGGTACCCTTATAAGGGTACCGCTTGGTACCCTTATAAGGGTACCGTTTGGTACCCTTATAAGGGTACCGTTTGGTACCCTTATAAGGGTACCGTTTGGTACCCTTATAAGGGTACCACTCGGTACCCTTATAAGGGTACCGTTTGGTACCCTTATAAGGGTACCGTTTGGTACCCTTATAAGGGTACCACTCGGTACCCTTATAAGGGTACCGTTTGGTACCCTTATAAGGGTACCGTTTGGTACCCTTATAAGGGTACCACTCGGTACCCTTATAAGGGCACCAAGGGGCTCACGTAAGCCTCTCGATTCGAGAGGCTTACGTGAGCCTGGCCGGACAGGCGTGCCAGCCGTGCACGCCTGTCCGGAGGGCGTGCAAGGCCTGCACGCCCTCCAGACAGGCGTGCATGGCCAGCACGCCTGTCCGGCGGGGCCGCACTCCGAGCCGGCCGTCCTCACGCCATTTGTAGGCGTGCGGCATGCGGGGGTTTGCACGCCTGTGTGGGAAGGCGTGCAGCCCCCGCACGCCTTTTTTTTAGGCGTTTGGGGGGGTGTGCGCACGCCCTTCGGGCGTGCTGCTATCAAGCCCCGTTTGGAGGGTGTGGATGCGTATGTACCTAGTATCGCCCAATCAAGAATTCTTAAAAGGGAACCCTTATCTCCTTAAACTTTGCTCCAGCAACTTTCTTTCTTTGCTCTGGAAGGTTGATACACTACAAGGTGTTCAATACGTGTGGGATCAGCATGCGCCGGGTATATGAGGACCCCGGAAACCCCCTATAGAAGTGGGTAATGTAAAATCCGGCTTTTTGCAAAAATTCATACATTTTTCACACTCATTCATACACGTTTCATGAGTAGCATTTCCCCCGGGGGAGCCTCTGGGTTAGGGTAAATCCGGGTTATTTGGGGACGGGGGTCCAAATTACTCACTTCTCAACCCCATTTGGTTTTTTCTTTCATGGAAAATTGGGCTAAAAGATGAAAAAATTGGGTGAAGGTCATGTGTAATTGCAAATTCATACATCCCAGGTGAGTAAGCTTCATAAAAAAATGGGCCATTCATACACTTTTCATTAGTATCATTTTGGGGTTTTGCCAAGAATTTCATACATTTTCATTACCCACCTCCATAGGGGGTTTCTGGGGTCCTGATATGTGTAACACGCAAAATGTAGGATCTTGCCAGAACCCAAATATGTAGAGATTCATGTGTTCTAGTTTCTATCGCAATTCATTCTGGCGGCACCGCTAGATAAACTCCATCTGGTGAGCTTGTCCAACACAGCATTGGACACAATTGTCCAATGCTATGTTTGACAATTCTGTCTGACATGGGATTGGACAATTCTGTCCAATGCCATGTCAAACAAACCTGGTTCAATGGGTTTGTCCAACATGGGATTGGACGATTGTGTCCAATCCCGTGTCAAACAAGTGGGTTCAATGAGTTTGTCTGACATGGGATCAAACAGGTTGTTTGATCCCATGTTGGACAACATCTGTCCAATGAGCTTTTACTCACTGGACAGCTTCTTTGAATATTTTGAATCTGTCTCCAAGCAGGCCAGCAACCTGCTTGGCGAGCTCTTCTCCCAGCAGGGCAATGACCTGCTTGTCAAAGAGCTAGGCAAGCAGGTCGATGTCCTGCTTGCAAAGAGCTGACCGGTGGCCTGCTCGGCAAGATCTTTGCTGAGCAGGCCAATGACCTGCTTGGAAAAGAGCTTGCTGAGCAGGTCAATGAACTTCTCGCAAATAGCAGGCCGGCCTGCTGTGATCTTGCTGGGTAGGCCAACAGGCCAGCCTGCTGTGATCTTGCCGGGTAGGCCAACAGGCCGGCCTGCTGTGAGCTTGCCTGGTAGGTCAATAGGCCGGCCTGCTCTGTGCTTGCAAGCAGGCCACTAACCTGCTTGCAAAGAGCAGTTCAAATGCCTGCTTTCAAAGAGCAGGTCAATGACCTGCTCACAAAGAGCAGGTCAATGACCTGCTCACAAAAAGCAGGTCAATGACCTGCTCACAAAGAGCAGGTCAATGACCTGCTCACAAAGAGCAGGTCAATGACCTGCTCACAAAGAGCAGGTCAATGACCTGCTCACAAAGAGCAGGTCAATGACCTGCTCACAAAGAGCAGGTCAATGACCTGCTCACAAAGAGCAAGTCAATGACCTGCTCACAAAGAGCAGGTCAATGACCTGCTCACAAAGAGCAGGTCAATGACCTGTTCACAAAGAGAAGGTCAATGACCTGCTCACAAAGAGCAGGTCAATGACCTGCTCACAAAGAGCAGGTCAATGACCTGCTCACAAAGAGAAGGTCAATGAACTGCTCACAATGAGCAGGTCAATGACCTGCTCTGAGCTTGCATAGCAGGCCAATGACCTGCTTGCAAAAAGCAGGTCAATGACCTGCTCACAAAGAGAAGGTCAATGAACTGCTCACAATGAGCAGGTCAATGACCTGCTCTGAGCTTGCATAGCAGGCCAATGACCTGCTTGCAAAGAGCAGGCCGGCCGGCCTGCTCTGAGCTTGCCAAGAGGGCCACTAACATGCTTGCAACAAGCAGGTCATTGGCCTGCTCTTTGCAAGCAGGCTAGTGGCCTGCTTGGCGAGCTCAGAGCAGGTCATTGGCCTGCTCAGCAAGCACAGAGCAGTTCATTGGCCTACTCAGCAAGCACAGAGCAGGCCAGACTGCTCTTTGCAAGCAGGTCACTGACCTGCTTGGCAAGCTCAGTTTGCGAGCAGGTCATTGGCCTGCTTGGCGAGCTCAGTTTGCGAGAAGGTCACTGGCCTGCTTGGCAAGCTCAATTTGCAAGCAGGTTATGAAGCGCCAGTGGACCGCAGTGAGCACAGATAAGTGTTGTGGGAACAAGGGACAAAGAGCTGAATGAGAGATGCAAGTATTCACCTATGAAGCGCCAGTGGACCGCAGTGCACACGGAGAAGTGTCTTGGGAATGAGGGACAAAGAGCTGAATGAGAGAAGCAAGTATTCACCTTAAGAGGTGAGACAAAAGATGATGACTAGATGAGTTGCATTGCAAGCAGAGAGAAAAGAAGAAATAGAGAGTGAGAAACAAGAAAACAGGAGCAAACCTATGAAGCACCAGTGGACCGCAGTGAGCACGGAGAAGTGTTGTGGGAATGAGGGACAAAGAGCTGAATGAGAGAAGCAAGTATTCACCTTGAGAGGTGAGACCAAAGATGATGACTATATGAGTGAGAAAAAGAAAAGAGGAGCAAAAAACCACAGGATGGAATCTAGATACAACACATGAAACCTAATTGGTTGAGATGAACAAGATTTCAGATGGTTCCTCCTAACTTAAACCCTAACCTTATAGTCTAGTTGGATCTTGGTTTTGCACTTCTCTGTCACACAGGTCACTGGCCTGCTTGGCAAGCTTAGTTTGCAAGTAGGTCACTGGTATCAACTCAGAGACAAATCCGGCAAGAAATCCAAATCCAAAATCCAAAGATGTTGTTTTAAATTTCTAATTTTTACATTTTCATTACAAATTGTATTGATGTCTTTTATTCCAATACTTTTCTATATACATACTCTTTGATTTCTACCTCAAGACGCGCTAACCCTTGACCACAATCCAGTTGTGCGTAAACCACAATCCAGTCACGTATGGCGCGTTGCAAAATTCTTTTAGACGCGCTTTCCTTTCTATAAATAACAGTTGTTTTCTCGTTTGTTTGTCCCCTCATGGGATTTATTTTGTAAAATTTCTCTTCTTACCCAAAATTCAGTTTCTTCTCATTTCCACCTCTCTATCTGCGCACAGCTACTGGATACGGATCTCTTCAGTTTGTTGAATTATAAATCCCACAACCCAAACAAGAAACAAATATCGTCATCCAGGACATTACTGTTTCCTTCTGTTAAATCTCCGTCAATAGTTTCCACCCTGTTGCTTCTGCTCACCCGTATATCTCCACCAAACTGTCTAACAAAGCCAAAAACTCAATATATAACTTCTGTCCAATAGATTCTGTACCCCACACTCCCACTCCAGATCCGCTCTCCCCCCATTCATCACCACCAGCAACCTCCAATCGTCTCACGCAAACTTCCTTTTGGGGTATCACCCGTACACTCCCCCTATCTTCACCTCCTCTGCCACTTTCCTACCCCCTAGCCTCTCACTGCGCCGCAAGGAAGAAGCTTCTGAAGATGTCTTTTCAGGACGTGACGGGGGGCAGCTCCAGAGATGCCTCCCAACACCATTCCCCCCCTCCTCCACCCCCTCTGCGTGACGAACGCGTGAACCAACTTGCCCAGGATGTCACGGGGTTGCGTGGGGACCTCTCTTGGTTAATGCGTATGATAGAAGCAACTTTTTCTGCTCCACATGACCACCCCAACTACACTCACCACCCCCCTCCACCCCCTGATTCTTCCCAACATGTCCTGCCGGGTGCAGACCATCAGGATTGTTTCACACAGGCCCCACTTGGCAACCCGCAAGGTTTTCCTTTTCAAACCCAAATGGAGCCCCCCCCCGCCTGCCCAACGTCTGGTTTTCTGGAGATTCCGGCCAACTCCTCTCTTTCCTACAAACTATATGGGACCATCTCCGTCCCCGATTTTCCTTCTTTGAGTCCAAGACTAGACGCATCATCTGGATTTCTTGACATTTTGGCTATGGTCCTTCCTCACAACGCAAATCCTCTTCCCCCTCACCAGCGGAAAACTGGTACACATCTCTGATCACGGACAACACCCGTTGCCAGGGCTCCTTCAACCCATACGGCAACCTTGATGGCATCCTGTTCACTATCCCAGCCCTCCTCTCCATCAAATCCTTCCTCAAAGCTTTCATTTCTATTTTTGGCAATTGATTCATGAAAGAGAATGCCAAGAGGGCCCTCTTGGCATACAAACAGGGAAATTCCACTATTGGGGAGTACAATTCCCGTTTCTCATCTCTCATGTACCTTGTTGAGGATGTTGAAGAGGCTCACATCAAACGGTATGTCTCAGGCTTGAACCCTTGTATCATCTCCCAAGCCATGAGCAAGGAATGGCAGAACGCAAACACCCTTGATGCCCAAATGGACCTGGCCACAGAAGCGGCGGCCCAACTTGACCTTCTCTCCCTTCTCCCCCACGATCCTTCTCAGCACACCCATCAACGTCCATACTCCACCGCACCTCCCCCCACCACACCAGAATATCCTGTTCAAAGACCCTAACGCTATGGAAATTGACGCGACCTCAGTTTGGCAAGGCACGGGAACTCCTTCACTTATGGAGATTTCGCGCGCAATCTTCCGGCAAAAGAACCTTTGTTTTTGTTGCCTCAAGCCCACGGCCCCAGGGTGTCATATGGGGAGCTTGGACTGCCCCAATGCAGGAGTGTCAAGAGAACAACGGGAAGAATTCATAGCCTGTCACCGCCACCCTTCCACCGTATCAGTTGCAGCAGTCCATACCACCCATCTACTCCCCAATGCATCCTCTATAACTGACACCCAACCACTCACGTACCAACCTACCTCCAACCCTCCTCCCCCCAATGAAGGCCCCGCACCCACAGGCATGGATCCCAAGGCACCAGTCATGGGAAACTATGTTTTTGACAAGGTTTACAATGATTTTGTCAAGACATCTTGTGCCGCGGTTGAGGTCCCAATTACAACGGTGCATGTTTGGCTCAATTGTTTGAAGAAGGGTCGACTCCTAGTTCCGGCATCTTTCCAGACTCCTGAGGGATCTTGGGCAACGGCCAATGTTCTTGTTGATACCGGCGCCATGGCAAAATTCATCAGCAAGGAGTTTGTTTGCCGCCATGATCTAGCGGTTTGAGCGCGCAAGTCCCCTATCCGGTGTGTTGGTTTTGACAGAAGAAAAGGAGTTGGTGGGCTTGTCACTCAGGATTGGGCAGGAGTCATCCGCCTCTCCACTCTTGATTCTAGGCCGGTCCCGCTCAACAGTTTGTTTGGGGTCACCAGGCTCGGTTTGATCAACGCCATCTTTGGTATTCCATGGTTAGACCGACAGGGGTGGATAGCTTCAGGTAGCTTGGCTGGGGTTCATCAATTTACACTCAGGTCAACTCCTCTTTAAGTGATGGAATGATTGCCAATGGGAGGGACACCTGAAGTTAAAGTGTTATCCCCTTCTCAAGATTCTTCTCCCCCTCCTTTTTCCTTACCTTTGGAGTTCAAAATTTATGCCAGTGTGTTTTCCCCGCAGATGAATTGTAAACTCCCTCCCCACAGATCAATGGATATTTCCATAAATCTAAAGGATGGGGCAGTTCCTCCATTTGGAGGCTTGTGCAATTTGTTGCGCAATGAACAGCAGCAATTGAAACTTTATATTGATGATAATGTGAAAAAGGGGTTTATCCAAGTATCTTCCTCTAGTGCCGCTGCTCCCATTTTTTTTGTGAGAACCCCAGGTAAGAAACCACGCCCCTGTGTGGACTATTGCGGACTAGAAGCCATGACAGTACGCAATAGCTATCCCATTCCAATCCTGGGACAGTTGCTCAATCAACTACAGGGGTGCCTTTTTTTTTACAAAGATTGATCTGAAAGCAGCATTTAATATGCTGCGGTGTGGAACTACTCTTTTTAGGGAGAATAGAGCTTGAGAGGGAATAGGTGCTTGAAGGGCTGCCTCTCGGTTGTCTGGGAGAGTAAGGTAACAAGAATATAAGAGTATGGACTCTTAAAGAATAAGGTGTGGCTGGTGAGGATGTTTAGGTATAGTTGGTAAAGGGTAATTGTATAATTGATGACTATGTTTATCTTCCAGGTTGTAATCAGACTGGGGGCTGGGATATATATGGTAACTAATGATTTCTCCAAGTTAATGGGGCTATGATATGTGCTATTGCTTTATAATGTGTGACCAGTGATTTTCTGATGGGGAACAAATGAGCAGGGAAGACAAGCCTCTTATATAGGAAATATGGACAATTGGGGGAGTGGCCAAAATGTGGTTGTGTGAGGGGTGAAACATAGAGATGAAACTTGGAAAAGAAATGAGCATGGCTGACTTGTGGGTGATGGAAATAAATGGATGGATGGAACAAGTGAAAAAGCTATATACATTGGTTGAGTTGTGGTTAAGGGGTTGAAACGTGAAAAGTATGAGTTGTGGAATATTCTATGAGAGTGAAGACTATATACAAGTGAAAATATTCAAAGGAAGGGGTTGGGGTTTCATGTGTTCGGAATGTGGTTTGAGGGTGTCTGGTGGATTCCTTGTGAAACTAGTGTGATTGATGTGTCTTGGCCAAGGCTTGTGATCCTTCTGTGATTGCTGAACCTTGTGTTTTGGACTTTCTAGCTTTTTGCTAAGGAAAGTTTGGCTTACCACAGCGGGTTGCGGAGGGGCATGAGTGCAAGACAGCCTTCCGCACCCCGTGGGGTTTTTATGAGTATCTAGTCATGCCGTTTGGATTGGCAAATGTGCTGGCTTGCTTTCAACGTTTTACTCAGTTTGTTTTGCGGGAAATGCTGAACTTATCTTGTTTTGTCTACATAGACAATATTTTGATTTTTTCCAAGACCCAATCCAAACACCAGCATCAGGTCTCTCAGGTCTTAGCCAAGCTTCAGGAACACTTGCTGTTTGCCTTGCCAGAGAAGTGTACCTTTTACGCGGACAAGGTGTTGTTTTTGGGGTTCACAATTTTGGCGGAAGGCATAAGAATGGAACGCAACACGCTGAGTACAATTTTGCAATGGCTGTACCCAAAGAACCTTCAGGGACTGAATTGTTTCTTGGGGTTCCTGAATTTTTATCGCAAGTTCATAGATGGATTTGCAAAGGTTGCCGCACTGCTCATGGATCTGAAGAAGGAAGATGTGGACGTTGAGATGGGACTTTCTAAAGCTGAGTCTCACAGAGCCTTTGAGCGCCTGAAATCCTGTTTCAAATCAGCCCCTCTTCTTTGCCATCTTGACTTTGACAATCCTCACATATTGTATGTGGACAGTCCCAAGTATGCCCTGTTGGCCATGTTGGCTCAAAAGGACGCGGCGGGGAAGATTCATCCGGTCTCATTTCTCTCAAAGAAATGGAACAAAAAGGAATTGGCTTGGCAAGTCCACAACCAAGAGCTTGGTGCAGTCATGCAGGCTTTCATCAAATGGCGCGCGTGGTTGATTGACACAAACCAGCCTGTTGAGGTGATGTCCGATCATTCCAATCTCAAATAATTCATGAAGAACTGGCATCTCTCCAATAGACAAACTCAATGGGCTTCCTACCTTGCTTCTTTCAATTTCGTCATCCAATACATCCCGGGAAAGCTTAACCCTGCCGTCCAGATTTCATTCCGGAAGGCACAACCCCAACCACAGAACAAACACTCTTGGTTTCAACTAAGGAGGGCATTTGCTTACATGAGCTATCCCTGGACTTGGATAGCATGCTGATAGACATTGGGGAAATGATCACTAGTTCTGACCATATCTCTCACCCTGATGTTAACCTGTTTTTTTGGCTGAATCAAAACGTTCCACAGGAGACCGGATTCCCCCCAATTCTCCTTACCGACTACATTTACCAAACCCATATTTCCCAAAGGGATGGATTTTGTCTCCCAATCAGGAGAAAATCCTGATCCCGCCTCCACATTGGGAGATCAAGCCAAGCTCCCGAGCAACAAGGAGGCCGCAAACAAAGCTGTCCAATTCAAATGACTGGCTACACAGGTGGTGGCTTTGCCGCATCATTCATGACCTTTTTCACCCAACATCTGGGTGGGTGCCCGGGTACTTTGTCATGTATCTTGCTTGACGTTGTGGTAAGCCAACCCTGAATAATAAAAATTTCCAAGGGTTAATTATGTGGACAGGAGTACTGGAGGCCAAGACCCAAGGGGGGGTAACAGTAATACATCAAGGAATGGGGCCCCCAACTCAGGATCAGGCATTCACAGCTCAATCACATTCATGTCACACACAACAATCCAACCACAAGTTAACCTCAAGTTCTGCAAACCCCCCTTTTTGAATATTTTCTCTTCATTTAAGCCCTCTCTTCCTCTATAATTTTCCACATGTTCCATTGTATTCCATCAATCACAGTTCAGCCCCTTCTCTCTTGTATTTTCCACTATTATATTAGTTCTATGATGTCATTATATTCCACCAACCACAACTCAGCCAGTTTTTTACTCATTTTCTACTCATTCCATTGTTCCATTTCCTTCCTCCAACCACAAGTCAGCCATTTTTGGCTCTTCTAGTTGATTTATACTCTCACCTTCTCATTTCCTCAACCACATTTTGGCCATTCCTCTATTTCCCTCCCAAAAGATATATAAAGGGCCTGTTTCCTCCCTCCTCATTCCTCTCACCATCAGATTGTATACATCAGTACTCATCCCTGGTCACTACTCACTCAAGTAATATCATTAATTCTTACTATCAGCCTCCCTGGGTATATTACCTGGCTCTGCTAGAGGAGTTATTTACTTGCCACCTAAGACACAGTCTTACTATCAGCCTCCCTGGGTATAACTGGTTACCTGGCTCTGCTAGAAGATTAGTCACTCATCTTATTAAATAAATAAGTCTTACTATCAGCCTCCCTGGGTGCAATTGGGTACCTGGCTCTGCTAGAAGATCAGCATATTAACCATCATCTTAGACATATCTAAGCATCTTCACCAAGCCACACTATTCTTTAAGAGTCCATACTCTTATTCTTGTTCAACAAACTCTCCCAGCTATTACGAGAGGCAGCCCTTCAAGCACTCATCCCTCTCAAGCTCTATTCTACCACCTAGAGTAGTTCCACAACGTGGTCAAAGACCGTTGAACTTTCCTTCAAATGGCGTCCCGGGTCTTCTGGCAACACAACACTAGCAAATGTGTGCACATCCGGTAAGCAGTGGCTTATCCGGGCCAACAACCCTTGTTGGTAACAGTCCTCACACGCTTTGCCTTAAAAGCAGACTGGTCAGGAAAGGTAACCACCTGCGCATCTGGCAACCATCCCTAATCACATACCCTGGGGAGATCTTTCCGTCTCCTGTGGAACGATTCAGTCTTGCGTTTTTTTGCCCCCCCTCCAAGGAGTTGTTAAATTTGATGCGTAGGCACTGCAAAAGGGGTTGTATCGGTTACAACCCACCGCGGTAATGTCGGCCAGAGGCGACCAATGTTACATCGGTTGCCCAGACCAATTTTATGTTGGCCAGGCCCACCAATACATTAGAACAAAGACATAATGTATTGGTGGGACCCGCCGATGTAACATTGGTCTGGTAGACCAATGTTACATGGTTTGCCGCCACCGATCTAGCCGCGGGGGGTTGTAACCGATACAACCCCTTTGGCGGTGAGGGCTTACACCGCGGAGCCTCCCACCCCAAACCCAAATGAGGATCTGAAAAAGCTCGACGGAATTTGGTGGTCGCAAGGCCGCCTATTTGTTCCGGCTAGCCTGAGACCTCGAGTTTTGAAGGATTTCCATGATGGGCCACTAGCAGGACACCAGGGTTCCCTCAAGACATTGGAGGCAATTGGGCGTACTGAGACTTGGCCAGGCTTGAAGCAAGACATGTTGCAATACACTAAGTCTTGCTTCTCATGTCAGCCCGCAAAACATTCTAATCAGCGCCCGCCGGGTTTGATGCAGTCTCTCCAAATTCCAGATTGGCTGTGGAGTTGTATTGGCATTGACTTTGTGGTGAAGCTGCCGCTCTCGGACGGTTTTGATTCAATCTTAGTCATTGTGGACCATTTCTCAAAAGGGATCCATTTGTTGGCGGCGTCGGAATCCTAGATGGCCAAGGAATTTGCATGGCATGTTTTTGACCGTTTCATATTTTATCATGGTTTGCCCGACAAGATTGTTTCTGACCGTGGTTCTCTCTTTGTTTCCAAGTTCTGGAAGGAGGTCCAACGGCTTCTTCGGATTTTGGCCACTCCCTCCACCACCTGGCATCCTTGCACTGACGGACAAAAAAAGAGAGCAAACCAAACCTTTGAAACATACTTGCGGCATATTGTTTTGGATAGACAGGATGATTGGGCCCGCTTGCTCCCCTTAGCTGAGCTTGTCTTTAATTCCTCCGTTTCCGCCTCTTTGGGGTTCTCCCCTTTTTTTTCTCAGTTTGCCTTCCACCCAAGGACATATATGTTCCACAAGGGTTCCATGGTTCCAGCGGCAGAGAAGTGGCTAGAAAATTTAGTCACCGTCCCAGCCACCCTCCAAGACAATATCAGAGCAGCAAAAAATTTCCAGAAACACTACTTCAATAGGACGGTTCACATTGGGATTTTACACATTTTTAAACCAGTTTTTAACCACCTTAATGGATAAAATTTCATAAAACATTCACACCTCTATATCCGGATGTTTTGGAAGATTTGGATGAAGCCAAATTTTAAGTGAAAATTTTATGACAAGTGTCATAAAATTGAGGTTAAAGTTGGTTATAGTGCCCAACGTGAACCGTCCTAATAGAGGGGTCCAAGAGGGAACTTCTTATGAAAAGGGTGACTGGGTCTGGCTTCTTTGGCGCAACATTGCCACAACTCGTCCTTCAACCAAATTGGATTTCAAGCGTCTGGGACAATTCCGTGTGGATCTTGTCATGGGCAATAATGTCTACAAACTCCTCCTTCCTAAAGACCTCTCACGGCTTCACCCGGTTTTCCATTCCTTTCTGCTACTTCCATTTGTTGACCCCAAAACCTTCCCCGGTAGGATTGGTTCAAAAGCTCCTAGGGGACCGTCTTCTCTCACCACCTTGTTCTACGGAGAAGAAGAGGTAGAGGCACTATTGGGATATCAACAGCCGGAAAAGAATGTTCATGAATACCTGGTCAGATGGCAAGGAGGTTCAACAGCGGACGAGTCTTGGGAAAGGGGGTGGCGTTTCTATCCTAGCATACATCCATATATGGAAAAGATACACAATGAGTTTGGAGCTGAAAATATCATCTTGCCTCCTGAAAAGATTCAGCGCATTCCCTGTTAGGGGCTTGTCTGGACCGGTATATGGCAGGTCATTTTGTCAACTCAGAGACAAATCCGGCAAGAAATCCGAATCCAAAATCCGAAGATGTTGTTTTAAATTTCTAATGTTTTACATTTTCATTTCAAATTGTATTGATGTCTTGTATTCCAATACTTTTCTATATACATACTCTTTGATTTCTACCTCAAGACACGCTAACCCTTGACCACAATCCAGTTGCGCGTGAACCACGATCCAGTCACGTATCTCGCATCGCGAAATTCTTTTAGACGCGCTTTCCTTTCTATAAATAACAGCTGTTTTCTCATTTGTTTGTCCCCTCATGGGATTTATTTTGTAAACTTTCTCTTCTTACCCAAAATTCAGTTTCTTCTCATTTCGACCTCTCTATCTACGCACAGCTGCTGGATACGGATCTCTTCAGTTCGTTACAACTGGCCTGCTTGGCGAGCTGAGTTCGCGTGCAGGTCATTGACCTGCTTGGCAAGCTCAGAGCAGGCCAGCCTGCTCTTTGTGAGCACGTCAAATGACCTGCTCTTTGTGAGCAGGTCATTTGACCTGCTCTTCGCAAGCAGGCATTTGACCTGCTCTTCTCAAGCAGGTTAGTGGCCTGCTCGCGAGCACAGAGCAGGCCGGCTTGTTTGTTGGCCTGCCCGGCGAGCTCACAGCAGGCCGCCTGCTATTTGCGAGCAGGTCATTGACCTGCTCAGCAAAGATCTCGCCAAGCAGGCCACCGGTCAGCTCTTTGCGAGCAGGTTATTGGCCTGCTTGCCGAGCTCTTTGACGAGCAGGTCAATGCCCTGCTGAGAGAAGAGCTTGCCAAGCAGGTCACTGGCCTGCTCGGCGACAGATTCAAAACAATCGAACAATCTGTCCGATGAGTAAAAACTCATCGGACAGAGGTTGTTCGATCCCATGTCGGACAAACTCATTGAACCCGCTTGTTTGACACGGGATTGGACACAATCGTCCGATCCCATGTCGGACAAACCCATTGAACCAGGGACAGAATTGTCCAATCCCATGTCGGACAAACCTGTCGGACAGGCTTGTCCGACATAGCATCGGACAATTGTGTCCGATGCTGTGTCGGACAAGCCCACCGGATGGGTTTTTTTAGCAGTGCGGGCGGTAGTGAGGATTGAGCTTATGAACACGACATGAACTTGTGCAGAATTACATGAGTGGCCTCGAAATCTAGGGTTAAAGCCACCAGATCTAGCTCTGTAGGGGCTCCAAAAGCGACCGGGACTAGATGCTGTTCTGACTTGGGTGCAAGTCACACCCACTTTACTCTGCAGACAACCCACGCAGAGCGATATCCATTTGCTGCACACATTTCTCCGACGATGACCACACAACAGAAGACTCAGCCGACCAACTGGCCCCCACCCACCCCACAGCGGAGAAGAAGGACAGCCCGAGCGAGACTTGGCGGATCGGCGCTACTGGCAGGCCTGCTACTGCTGTCCGGATCCATCGTGCCTGCCGTCCATGCATCACCCGCCGATGAGCCGTCATCTGGAACCACGCACTCCCCTCTCGCTGGCTCATCCCTCCAGGCTACCAACCTATCCCCGCCCTCACTTCAGTCTAACCAGTCCGACATCTCACCCGCCGATTACGTCTGTCAGCCTATTAGCCCGTGTCAGCCTTGCCCTCTCGAAGACGTATGTCCACCAACCTTTCCCCTCACGCAACTTGTGCTTACACCCACAAGACATCAAACTGATCCAACTGTTTTGCTTTCCCCAAACAAAAAAATGATTTTAATTATATTGATGTGTGTGTGTGCGTGCTTTTTTTTTTCAAAGTTGAACAACCCAGTATGCGAAATCTATCATAATAGAAGATTATTGGATTGTATTTATTTAGGTAGTTCGTCACCTGCTCTTATTGCCTCAATCCTGCGTAACCCGAACACGTATGCCACTGGCCTAATGATACACCACACATGGATCCAACCTCTTCCCACCATAGATACATCCTCAACACCAGAAGCACAACCCACAACATCAACAACAAAAACGACTACTACTACTACTACTACAGCAAGAAAAAGTAGATCCACAGAAACAGAGCTAGAAGACTCATCATCCAAAACATCACGCGAATATCCTACTCAACATTCTCACCAGGATAAAATCGGAGCTGGGCTCGGTGGCGCCGAGTTCCAAACCTGGGAAGCCTGTGAACGAGTGGTCATGAAGGAACAGCAAGATTTCTACGAGTTTTTTGTCAGTGCAACCCTACTCCACTTTTCAACGGTTATTATGTATACACCTTGATTGAGCAAAAACCCCGGACCCTGGGCTATCCCACTTGATTCATTTTTTTTAGCTGTGTAACCTCGTCATCACCGCCATCTCTCTGGTCGTCTACGGCTTTCGGACTAAACAATTGGTCATCAAGCAATACGGCCGACTCGCAGCCAGGATCGGAATCCTGCCCTCTTGAAGAACAAAACAAACAAACCATTGACCTCTCATCTCCACTGTACGCAACATCTCAGTGTGTGCTATCTGATTACTCTCACACATACATTCAACGGATCATTTTTGTTTCAAAGAAATCAAAGTTTCAATATATATCAGAAGACATTTGTAGTACACACTCCATCACCACACTGTATTTAGTTGTTTAAATAATATTGTGATCATTGGCCGGAAATTCGTTATGAGCTTGGACCCCGATTACGAGCACGATGATAAGTACGACCGGTTCGTAAAAATCTCGCCTAGAGTTGAATTTCCCAAAAAAGGCTCGGGTGCACTTAGCCCACATGAATCAAAATCTCTCTTGTAGTTGTACGGTTGATTCGGCGGTCAAGGTGAGAGTGTCATAGGTTGGTGCCAGTGTTTCATCTTCGTAAGAATGTTTCTTATTTTTTTTTTTCGGAAAGAAAATACATAACTTAGGCAGCAATCATAAACATCTTCTTGAGATTTTTTTGAAAAGTATTTTGAAAAGTTTTGAAAAAGAAAAAGAAAACAAAAGAAGTTGAAAAGATTTCAAAACAAATTTCAAAACACGCATGAAAAAAAATCTGCAATTATAAACCCATTGGGCCCGCAGGCCACAAGACCTCTAAGTTGCACGCAATATCAGCTGAACACTGCCAGCAATAACCGCTTGGACATAGCAGTCCGAGCGGTGCTTGACCAGGACTGGTCGAGCGGTACCAACTGGTTGAGCAGGTGGCCCCTCTCGACCAGTCACCTGGCTCACCGGCCAAACAGGAGTGTTTGACCAGCGTGCCGGTTGAACATTCCTGTTCGACCGGTGAGTACCGGTCAAACTGGGTGGTTTGACCCTGGTGGTACTCTGTTTGACCAGTAATCACCGGTCGTGAAGGCCTGCTTGACTGGCACACTGGTCAAACAGGCCGGTTCGGCCGGTGAGCAGGGTGACCGGTTGAGCGGGGCCACCTGCTCGACCAGCTGGTACCGCTTGACCAGAGTTGGTCAAGCGCCGCTTGGACCACTTTGAAATGAAGATGAATTGCAAGGGGGCCGTACAGACCCATACAGTTGTTTGAGATGGAAAAAGGTTTATCTTTTTCCGGTGGACATTTCTAGTTTTCAAATCACCTCTTGAGGAGATTTGAATTGTCTCAAAGAATGTTTTGAAAAAAAGTTGAGAAATAAAAAAGAAATAAAACTTTTCAAACAATTTCAATTTTTTTTTGAGAATAATCTCAAAAAAGTGTTTATAATTGCTGCCTTATAGCTGCACTGTCACACCTTTCCTGCAAAACTTTTTTGAATTCGCAGGCCGGATGTTCAATCATGACTAGGGTCATACAAACATGTTGACCACATTTTTTGCATTTCAGACCATGTACATTCTAAATCTAAGTCCGCTAATCTTTCTGCCCAGCGTTTTTTTTTTTTTTTCTTTTTTGAATGGACACATTTTGGACACGCACTGTAAAGAGGGCACAAAAACCAAACTCATGGGACTTAGAGGGCTTTTAGACATACTTGAGACAGTTTAAATGCATAGTATTGATTCCTGCATTCATTTAAGATTGGCATTTTAAAGGGTTTTATCCTTTTTTTGGGTGAGTTTCAGCAAAATTATGGCTTTGTGACACAGATTTACAGAGAAAAATTGAAAGTTTTCCGGCCAACATTTTGGACATAGCCCAAAACTGTTACAGTGGAATGCCTTGCGCAACTGTAGGAGTTTTCCGGTTACCAAATATAAAAACAATTCTGCTGGATCGGCTTGTCTGCACCAGTCTGCATCCCATCGGCAGTGCTTCGGTGGTTATCTGAAGGAGTGCGACGAGTATGCAGTGGAAGGGTGCCTGGGTATTGGTTCCATCTCCCGTGAGCTCCCGTGGCGACAGATAGGAACCCTCCGTGGTGAGTCCCTGCGTTCGGAGACGAAGGGTCGAGACTCCCTGCAGGTTTGCTGCAGGAGAATAAGTTGCAAACCCTGCACTTCAAAAGAAAAAGCCCCACCGATTGATGAGGAGTCGGACCCACTGATGAATACTGACTACGATTGCAAGGTAGCGACGAAACAGTGTTACAGCAGGTTACAGCAGGCTGCATCTTCAGAGGATCCGATAGGATGCCACGCGTCATGTATCAATGGAACTCTCATGCGACTTTGATTTCTAGACTGCCAGGAGCCAACTTGCAATGCGACGCGTTTGGATGGAGGCTAGCCACACCTAATCCTCACTCACCCTCACTGAGGTGTTGAGGAGACAGAAAACAAGTACGAATTCAGACATACAGTTTTGGTTAGCTTGCATTAGTGCTCAATAGGATTGTGTTTTGCAACAGTTCTTCGAATTCTCCCTCACTCTGCTGAAACTGCCCAAAAAAGGTCGTTTGTGGCCCCAGGGCCTGGCTCGACTATGTGAGTATTTACAGCGGTCCAGGTGCGTCTTACACTGGTCCACCCCATCTTGTAGATTTCCAAGCCGTGCAAACGTGAATATGCAGCAAGGTACTGTTCGTTCCTTTTCTCCGCGTGCGTAAAACTATTACTCGACTGATGAGAACTTTATCTTTCTATCTCCCAGTTCGCTTTTGGCCCTGTTTACTGGCATGTCTTATCTTGTCGCAGGTTGCGATAGTCATAGGCTCGCCAGTCCTGCATAATTTTGATATAAACGAACCTCGAGTAGAAGTCGCGGAGAGTTCATCGGGACCGAGGTTGACGGAAGCTGACAAAGCCACCATAAAAAGCAGGCCGTATCGACCACGCTCACTGCCACCTACAGTCTTCACACATTTCACGAAGTTCGACGGGGCAATCAAGGGCAATTTCAAAATGACTCCAAAATCTGATAGGAGCGACCACCCAGATTTACCGCTCGCAATGGCGCCACCCCAAGAATCCTCCGAGCGAACAGGTAGGGTAGTGAGAATATCACATCTGCCTCGTACGGGGCGTCGATCGATAGTAGAACATGAACTTCTATCTCAGTACTATAAAAAGTTGCTCTTCTTTGTAGAAGTGTCGCATAACATTATTTTGGATCGCTATCATATATTACAAGAATCTAGGCAGCTTTCGCTCACAGAAGATTTATTTGAATGGATGCACAAACAAACTTTGGGAGACGAAAAAAATATATGTCCGTTGCTAGGGATTATCAAGATCCCATGCTGTACATGGACCTACCTTTCAACTCAGATGCCATATGCACAAACTCAGAAAGAGCTGGCAACGTATCTCGCTGGAGC
Organism: Puccinia coronata f. sp. avenae; assembly: GCA_002873125.1. Lineage (NCBI taxonomy): Eukaryota > Fungi > Basidiomycota > Pucciniomycetes > Pucciniales > Pucciniaceae > Puccinia > Puccinia coronata. The sequence goes on along the minus strand of PGCI01000226.1, from coordinate 89,332 downwards.
GGCCACCGATGACCACGCCAGGGAAACTGCTTATGAGGTAGTAAACGGTTATTTAGCTCAGCATAAAGGTGAGGAGATCACTATTTTATTCAACTTTGACGAAAAATGCATGTTAAAGAGAGTCGTAACAGAAGAAACTGATTATTTGCCTGATATTTTATAGAAAAATACCTCAAGGGTAATTAGCTTGGTATCCTGAACATACAAAATTCCCAATTAACCTGACAATAGGGGGGTTCACAATAGCCTTTTTGGCTTCCGATCCCCCTTAATTTTTTATTTTACCAACTTGACTTCCAATGTAAAAGTTGGATCAAATTTCACACCTCATATTGTACACACCACTAGCAATCAACAAGCTAGCCAGGCTGGTCCACTGGCAGGCCCTGGCGGATGGGATACTAGGGGGGTTCACAATAAGGATCTGCAAGTTTTTTTTTTTAAGCGGCAAGAGAAACTTTTAGATGTGCTGCGTGAGTGCTGCGTGAATATAATTAAGTTTTTTTTGAGTTGAGCAAGCAAGATGCCTGTGGGGGCTGCTCGTGGTGTTAAAATTTTATCATAAATTTAAGCAAGAATTCTCGTGCAAGAAAAAAAAATGAAGTGCACAAGAAGCAATAAATCTTATTGTGAACCCCCCTACTGACAGTGCAAATTTGAATTCTCTCTTGGATTCAATTGAGAAAGCCTAATTTTAAGTGCGCAGCATGATTCATCAGGGGAGATTTCATGGCACCCGTTGACGGGTGCCATTGCACAACTCTTTACCCTCTGGTGGTTTGAAGTGTGTTTGCAGGTAGTCACATGTAAACTGCATGTTCAACTGAAATTCAGTTTGAACTCATGGGTAATTTCATAGCATGTGTTGCTTGATATTTAGTGATGTTATGTTGAGCTCAAGTGGAAAACTTGAGGCATGCAAACCTGAACTGATACTAAAAAAACCAGGGTTCTGAATTCATCATTATTTTAAAAATATACTTTCTTTTTGATCATTTCATTTCAAAAAATTGGCTTATTTTTTTTGAGCCAAAAAAACTTAAATATAATGTGTTTTTTTGAAAGGAATGAATTCACCATCTTCTATTTTTGAGATTCCACAATTCATTCATGTAGTTGGTCCTGCATTTTTTAGGAATTTTGCAATCTTGATCTTTGGCTCTTTACCTACCCCCATATGCACATGTTATGCCTTGGACCAAACTTTCCAGCAAAGGATTGTTTGGGTTTGACCATGTCGTCCCATTTTAACCTTTGTCCGGTCAAAACGGCAAAAACAGCCTTTGAAACCTTTCAAACACCTGTAAACCATTGTGAAATCTGAATTGGTACTCTGCTGCACAGTCGTGCACCAGAGTACAAATTCAAATGTCACAAAAATGTAACAAGCATACACCAAGCACCACAAAAAAAACAAAAAAGTGACCAAGGGGGGTTGGTCTTTGGCAACTCTGGCACAACTTTTGACCTGACTTCAAAAAAAAACAAATATGACACACGTTCAATGCACAGTCACTGTGCAAAATGCACAGTGACTGCACAAAATTATCTGGGAAAAAATCCAAGTCAAAATTGAATTAATGTTGGAGCATCCTGGAGGTCAGCAGTAAGCAGGAATCCTGCTCATTTTTTTGACAAGTTTTGAAATTCAGTTGTCATGGGAAAAAAATTGGATGTCACCATGTTTGAAATCTACATTCATTTTTTTTGTAAACATCAGGACTTCATAAAATCTACGGACCAAGGAACATTTAATTTGCATATAAAATTATGAAGATTCAGCTTCTGAAGGAAATTTGAGTTCAAAGTTAGCTCTGCATGTGCTAAATATATGATTAGAATGCTTTGAGTATCCATTTTTTTTGATAATCTAGGGGTACAGAAGATATCTTGAAGAGCTTTAGATGGAAATTGCCTTGAAAAAACCATGAAATTATTCAAGATGGTTGGTATGGACTTGTTCATCAGCTTATTTCTTTGTACACAATGAATGGAAAGACTTTTTCATTATTATTCAAGATGATTTTTTGAAATGGCCCAACAATGATTGGACCATATGTAAATTCAGCAAGTCAGAAGATTGACCAAAGGTCTGCCTGATTTCTACATAATTTGTGGATTCATTCATCATAAAGTTACAATTTTGATCATTTTAACATCAGCCTTCTTTGTGGTTCACTTCAGAAGCTGTTGTCCAATTATCTTAACTCACATCAACATCATTTCAGGTTCATAGGGAACTGACACATAGGATTATTGGCCCCAGGTTCTAGTAAAAACACATGGAGTGGCACTGGCATGTCAGTGCCATAAATTCTCCCCTGGTGATAGTGCGCAGCATGCGCGCAGCAGCACTAAAAATTTCCAATTGGAGCTAAAAAAATTCCAATGAAATGCTATTGTGAACCCCCCTAATAAGAAGAGGAAGAAAACCTCTTTATTTGTTTGGTATTCACATTTTCATATTGTTGTGCAATTAGGGGGGGTCACAATAAGGATCCGCTAGAATTTCTTATCAGAATCACCAGAAATGCTAAAATCACCCTACATGGCTTGTTTTACACCTCACATCAAAAAGATGTAACTAATTGATCCATCAGTTTCTGAAGTCCCTTGTCTCATCCAAGTGAACAATTTTTTGGTCTGTACTTTTTTGAGAGTCAAATTGCTTATATTATATGTTGCTCAATTTTAGGGTCAGCCTTAAGGCACTGCATACTATTACTACGTGCACTCCAAAAATGAGTGCAGCACAATTGAACTCCAAAGTTCTTGGAGTGCATGGCTCAGTACGCCGATAAAACCTGGATTATAGACATGGGTACTCCACATCCCTTGGAGTGCACTAGTAGGCACACCTTTTGTGAGCAAAAACGTTGAGTGCACGCACCTTGCACTCACTTGAATTTGGAGTGCATCATGGCTGCACTCCCTTTGTGCGCTTTTGCCTCAATCAGAAGGGAGTGCACATCTGGGTACTCCAACTAGAGATGGAGTGTCCACACTCACACCATCTCATTTACTCGTGTGTCCGGGTAAACAACAACAAGTATCTCACGCCTCACAACCACAGGGCGTGCACTCACTCAACAACAAAGCGAATATGCAGATGTCAAACCAAGAACACCAATCAACTGGTGTCACTCCATCCAACCCCAACGGAAGCATCACCATAACTCCGGCAATCTGGGCAAAAATGCAAACCCTACTGGCTTTGCTTCCGGAACAGCAAGACGTAGGAAAATCAATTGCTCTCCCCCAGACAAGCCATCCACAAGCCTACTGGCCTTGCTTCCGGCTTCTCCAGCCGACGACTCTTTTGATCCTGCAGACGTTCCCCCCTCGGAGGCTTTGGATGAAAAAGAATCAGACATCAACGATTCACTCCCTAACAGCAATCGTTCTGGAAATGCCAATGAAGACGTTTCAGCTCCCTCGTTCATCAATAATTGTGATCCGATTCCCAATAACAATCTGATTGCCAATAAGCCCGATTCAGTTGCCGATAAGGCCCCAAGTCCTCCTGGCAACACTGCTCCCCTCGAAGTTATCAGCAACATTGAGGGGTATAACTTTACCACCGGTGGTCAGTTTTTCATTTTTACTGAGTATTAATCTTCATCTGACATGACTGAGTATTAATCTTCATTTGTCATTTTTTTCATATAGGCCCATTGGATCCACCTCCTCCCGCGCGCTTTGGCTCAATGGACGACTTGGTTGGCATCTGTCAATCCTGGGCAAAGAATCACGGATATGCAATTGCCAAATCGAACTCTCACCCTGGCAAAAACGTGTACATTAAGTGTGATTGATCCGGTCACTTTTGCGGGTCAATCATGAACAACTCGGGGCGTAAAACTGCTTCAACCAAGATCAATTGCCCCTTCCACATAAAAGGCTCCGTTCCGACCAGCAAGAAAGTGATTGATAAGTTTTGGACAATGGAAGTTCTGAATGGCTCACACAACCACGACCCTTCTGATGGTGCTTCCTCTCACGCTGCACATAAACGACTCATACCTTCTCAGTACGAGGATATAAGAAAGCTCTTGCAAGCAAATCTAAAGCCGGCTCAGATCTTGTTGCAGCTCCGTAAGTCCGATAACAAAACATACACAACCAACAAAACAATCAGCAACGCTCTCCAGAAGATTTGTCGCAACAATCTAGCTGGTTGAACACCAATAGAAGCACTCTTGTGCATCCTGAAGGAGTCAAACTGGATCTTTGATGTCAAGGTTAACTCCAGCAGTGCTGTTCTAAACCTTTTCTTTGCTCACCCAGGTGCAATCCACCTTGTGCAAATCAATCACCACATTGCTCTTCTAGATTCAACGTACAAGACAAACCAATACAATCTCCCCTTGTTACATGTGATTGGTCAAACAGCAACAAACCGATCTTTTTCAATCGCCTTTTGCTTTTTGACTTACAAAGATGACAATAACTACCAGTGGGCGGTGAATAATCTGAAGAAGCATGTTTGGCGACAGCTACGTATACCCGAGGTGTTTATCACCGATTGAGATGCTGCTTTACGAAAAGCATTGCACGCAGTCTTCCCCGATTCTCAAGCCAACCTGTGCACGTGGCATATCAATAAGAACATAACAACAAACTGCAAGAAATATTTTCCGGCGTCACACTCGAAGGATCCAGCCAATAAAGCAAAAGACCAGTGGGAATTGTTTACTTCCCTCTGGCAGAAGATCACTTGCGCAAAAACGGAATCTTTGTTCAATGCAAATCTAGCCAATCTGAAGACCTTCCTTGCAAATCGACCAGCTGTACTCAACTACCTAGAAACAAACATCCTGCCGGTGAAGGAGTTATTTGTTGTGGCATGGGCGTGCCAGCATCCACACCTTCAAAATCTCAACACCTCTAGAGTCAAATCTGGTCACGCCTACCTCAAGAATTTTATAAAGAATTCAACTGGTGACTTGCTCTCGGTATTCAACTTGTTATCTCATGCAATCAACACCCAAATCAACCAAGTTCACAAATCAATCGGTAGAGATAACATCAGGACATTGGTCAATGTGCCCAAATGTTTCATTCCCCTCCTTGGCTGCATCTCGTCATTTGCAATCAAGATTTGCTTAGATCAATACGCACGGCTTACCAAGCTCGATCCAACCGAAGCGTGCTCAAAAACTTTGAGCATTGGGATTGAAAATTCCTTGTGCTCACAGGATTAACGAGATCCTCAAAGAAAGGGATGGTTTGGCCCCTGAAGATTTTCATTCCCAATGGAATCTCAAATATAACCCTGAAACTACGGTACAAGTCTGATTTTCTTTTTCAACTTCTTCTAATTGCTTCTGATAGCATCTTTAATTTATTTTGATATTGCTTTGCACCAATATAGCAAATGGATGATGATAACAAAATTGATTTGGATCAAGAAATCAAAAAGCTGGCGGTTGCGCTCTCTCATGAAGGGCGCCATTCCCTCGAAAAGATCCTTCTTCAAGTCAATCAAATCGTTGCGGGAACAAACCATGCTGTACCAATTCAAGCTCCCGAAATAAAAAGAAGCACCAAAGGAAGATCATTTACAAAGAAAACTCAATCAACATCAACTAAAAGAAACCCTTCTGCATTTGAAGTCATTGAAGCAAACTCAAAAAAGGAGCAAACCACCAAGAAGAGAGCCTTGGATTCTTTGGAACAATTGTCGAAGCAAATGAATAAAAATCTTGACAATGAAGAAGCAGAAAGAAGCAGTAAATAAAGTCAAGACAATGAAGGAAGCAAATACCACAATGAAGAGTCTTCATCCAAGTGTGAAGAGGAGCATGTTTTAAGCGATTTGGACCCAGAAGGCGGAGAGATCAGGCCGGTTGAGGTGATTTTAATTCTCATTAAATCAATAAAAAATAAAGAGATGAATATTGATTTAATGTATATTTGATTAGACATACGCTCCGCATATCCCAGATTTCCTCCTACCGTATGTAAAGTCCATCTTTGATCCTCGACCTGATGGAAACTGTGGTTTCCGATGCATTTCAAGGGCTCTTGGTTACGACAAGAATGGATGGCTTCTCGTTAGGAACAAGATGCTTGAAGAGATCTCTCAAAACAAACCCCTTTACTCAAAGCTACAAGGCGGCAAGAAATCAATTGAGCAAATCATCGACTGCCTTCATGTTGAAGATTTGAAGACCAAAATTGGCGTCAAAAAGTGGCTCAGCAAGTTATCTTACGGTCAAATTCTTTCCAGCTTATACAGACAACCAATTGTTTTCCTAGCGTTAGAAGACAGCCGCTCGTTTCTTCCACTGCGGCTTGGTCCCAACTCCGGCGTATCCAATGATCCAATTTACCTGCTCTACGTTGGGAAACACTGGGTGTTGGCAGATGTGGATGCAGAAGATGGAGTCAAGCCAATCCCTCCTCTCCTTTCAGCTCCCAAGCATACTACCAAAAGTGCAAAAAATTGGCTCATCCATGTCAAGAGGGGCCTGGATCTTTATGAGCAAAAGGTGACCAAGGCGACTTGATTTATTTCTGTTTTTATATATATATCTTGTTTTTTTTCTTCTTCTTTTGATTGATCTTCCTGTGCAATGTTCAAGGCTAGCAGTGAAGTCAATTAATGAAATGAAATGATGATTGTATGGGCTTGTTGCCTATTATACACCTGGCGCACTGTGGAGTGCAATTAAACAGCACACCAATTTAACTGGCTTACTATTGATGCACGCCAGGATTTTTTTTGGCGTGCATCGTGTTGTACTCCATTTTATGTGACGCAAGCCGACTGTCGCAGCCAGATTTCTCAGGTAAAATTGGAGTGCTGCTTCAATGCACTCCATTTTTATGGAGTACATCAAGCTGCACTCCATTTTATTGGGTATCTTTGGAGTGCCAAGGTTGGTACTCCATGCACCCTGGAGTACCTTTCTCAGTACGCCAACGTTTTGGCGTACATCCCTCCGGCACGCCAAGGCTTTTGGCGTACCGGCTTGCCGCAGCCAAAAAATTGGCGTGCACGTAGCAAATTATTGGAGTGCCTTAAGGCTGACCCCAATTTTAAGCTAAAATTTAGCAAGCAGAAGCATTTTTAAGCAAGACTGGAAGCAACAGGGGGGTTCACAATAAGAATTAGTGCTTTGTGCACCCCTAAAAAATTTTCACATGCAACATTTCTCACTCAAATTTGCACTAAACTTTTAGCACCGCAAGCAGCCCAACTCAACTAAAAAAAGCTTAAAATTAAGCTTGGAGCACTTGCACAGCACACGCAAGCATTTCTTGTCTTGCTTAAAAACCTTTCTTGCAAAACTGTATTGTGAACCCCCCTATTGAGTTTTCCTCCTTCTTGTCTACTCCTCCCTAAAATCTCATTTTTATCCTTCTCAAATCATCTTGAATTTGACTGAATTATAGTCTCTAGAAGCCTGTTTTCTGCTTGAATCACTTCCTCCTCAGTAGTCTAATTAGAATTCCTTGCTTTAGATTGATCAACAACTCACACTCAATGCTGGCTTCTTTCTTTTCCTGATTCTCTATTTGATTCCTTCAGGTCTGATTACTTCAAATTAACGCCTCTCAGTATTTGTGATTTAAAACATTTTACTTTTGACTGAATCATCTAGCCTAACTAAAAGAGATTGAGATGTTTTTTCCGGTTTGTCTTTTTCAAAAGATTTGTCTTATCTTCTCTCATATTTTATTCAATATACTTTCTTTATTCATTTCTCATACCACTTTTTCACCTCATGTATCTAGTCTATTTAATCTAGCCTAGTTGCATGAGAATAAAATTTTTTGGTTTTTTGCTTCTTTTTCCATGAGCCAGTCCCAAATAAGCTCCTCACTTCTTTGGCCCCTTTTTCTCAAAAGCCCTCCTTCTCCAGTCTAGTTTGCAAAAAATTGAACACCCCCTAATAAAACCTATTGTGAATTCCCTATTAGCTTGTTGAGGTGAAATCATGTGATCAAGTTTTAGACATCTAGATAGCTTCCAGGTGGTCTTTCTGAATAGATCATGTAGTAAATCAATCTAGGCCTTGTTTGGAACCAAAACTAATATTCACCTGGGATGTTTGCAAACCATAGATGCGTGTAAAACCAACACCAACCCACTTTCTCACATAGCCCAGCAACCAAGAGCTTCTTGGTCAGCAGGTAGCTAACTGCTTGCCAAGAGCTCTTGGCAAGCAAGGAGCCACAAGCTTCCCAACATTTCTTGGGGTGAGCAACCTGCTCTCAAAGACTTTTCTGGGAGAAGGTGGCACATAGGGTCTGCAGAGGCTATGTTGGGCTATGTGAGAAAGGGGTGTGGTGTTATTTTTGCATGCTTGTGTTTGGAGTAAAAAGGAAATGTATGTACAAGTTTTATAAGGTTGGAGACAGGCCAGGCCACATATAAGGAGAACCTACCTGGGTTCATACCAAACAGGTGCAAGGCAAGATGTTGTGAGGGTTGGAGCAACAGTGCAACCTATCTGATAAAATTATTGGGATTGGTGTGTATGGTATTGTTTTGTGCACCAATACTGTGTATTGGTATTGTTGCAATTAGCAATACAATACACCCTTTTCCTTTTTTATGTATTGCTGGGCCTAAAGGTGTAACCCGGGGTCTGAGGGTCATCCCAAACCCCACACCCTGAAATGCCCCGGGGTTGCAGCTTTTCCTCAAACCCAAGCCAAATTTGCCATGTTGGTTCATTTTCCTTGTTTTGTGGATTTTTTTCCCTCTTTTTTTGTTTGATCTGTCATCTTTTGTTCTGTTTTTTCTTTTTTTTCCCTATTTTTTCCTTTGTTTTTCCCGCATTCCTGATACCCCGGGGAATTGGGGCATTGCTGAGGCTGTCCTGAAGCCCCACACCCTGGGGTCAGACCTCAGGGTGAGACCCTGGGGCCCTGAAACGGGTTACAGCCTTAGCTGGGCCTGATACAATACACAGAAAATGAAATCTGTGTATTGGCCCCCCAATACCGCACCAATACTTGATGTATTGGAAAGGTATTGGGGGGATTGGCCCTCCAATATGATACACACACTTCTGGATCTGTGTATTGGGAAGGCCAATATGATACATGGTATCATATTGGCCCGCCAATGCAATACAACAGCTTTCAAAAAGCTGGTTTTGAAAACAATACAATCCACATTATTGCGTATTGGATTGGTTGCAGTGTTGGTTGGAGCTGGTTGGTTGTGGTCAAGGAATCTAGCCCAGTTGTTTGGAAACTGGCAACATGAATGTCAGTGTGCCAGGGGGTTGTGGCAGGCAAAGAAGTCATTTACAAACCATTAGAAGCCTGAACAGGCATTGTGTGTTACAAAGCTTCAGCTGTGGGCCAGCCAATTCAGTCTGGAATTGTTGGAGGAGCAGCAGCCATGAAGGAGTTGTTCAGTGGCTTGCCATTGGAAAAGCAACAGGCAACACACAGTTCAGTCATGCTGAAAACTAAAGACCTATAAAGAAGAGGAAACAGTCATTGGGGGACCCCATGGGTGCACTTTGCACCTGTCCCTGGGTGCCCCTACTTTGCTTTTGATCAGGCTGCACACTTGTATGACACCCCTCAACCAGCTCTTTTTAGCTCTTACTCCAACGCTAGCAGGAGAGCCAACCTGTGGCACATCTGTGTTTGGGGGTTATTTAACAAAGGTATAGGACAAAACCATGCACTTTCTGTTGAGAAAAGTGTGAATTCAATAAGATTGGATATTATCAATAAGCCTTTTAGATTTAGTGTTGAGTTTGTGAATTTTATGGCCAAAGAAGGGCCAGAAGAACTGAGAACAAGGCTCTGCATATTCAATCTGCAAAGGAAAAAGAGGAAAAAAACAGGAAACATGAATTTTCAACATTTAGTGACCGATTTTTGTTCTCTGCTTATGTTCTGAAAGAATCTTGAATCCTTTTTTCTCACACGTCAGGTTAAACAAACCTTGAAAAAAAAAGAAGAGGTAGGTAGATAGAGGTATCAAGTAGTCCGAGAGATCAAGCACACACACATCCCACTGTGAAGATTCCTCAAGATATGGTTTTTCTTTGGGAGCAGGTGTGTTGTTTATGACTGCATAAGAGAGGTGATTCAACAGTGAAGAGGGCCATAAACGCGAGAAAAAAAAGGGAGCAATCTCGACCCGATTCATCCGCCCCCATAATCCTACAAGAGGTGTCCAGCCATCTATCTAGGGCGTGCAACGGGAGGTATATCTGTCACATCATCCGGACGAAAAAAAAATCAGAATCTCGAAGAAAGGAACAATGTAGGGAGGGGGAAAGAAAGAAAGAAAGATTGACCTGGGATATAAAGAGCATTCTCGGACATGTGGTCGGCCCAGAAGCCAAGCCAAGAACCTCTACAGGCCAAAAACAACAGCATCGTCGGGGTCAGAGAAGAGTGGTAACTAGATGAAAGCGCAAGTTTTCACGAATTCGAAGAGACAAGAAGGAAGATCGTTGGCTAACCTCAACGCCTAGCCCATAGCCTCCATGCTCACACGTCCCGTACTTGCGTTGGTCGGTGTACCTATAAATAGTAAGCGGATCAGCTAGGACAGAGGGAAGGTCAATTTGCGAGAGTGAAGGGAGTTACCAGTAGTAAGGATCGGCCGGGATTCCGGCGTTTTTGTACGCGGCAAGAAGCTCATCATAGTCCGTCATGCGCATTGACCCGCCGACGATTTCGCCTACGCCGGGCATGAGGACGTCGACGGACTCGGTGAAGGCCGGGTTTTCGGGGATCCTTTTCATGTAAAAGGCCTTAATTTCCTTGGGGAAGTTGATCAGGAAGATGGGCTCGCCAATCGTGTCAGTCATGAGTCGCTCGGGCGCCTCAGGAATGTCGTCCGCCAGAGTGAACGGCCCGCCCCCGTCCTCCTCGCTCTTCATAATCCCGCGCTTGTTCAGCCATTCTATGGCTTCCCGGTACTCCATTCGCTTGAAGGGTCGGCTAGGGGGGCGGAAGCCTGGGTTCAAACTCTCGATGATGGCCTTCATCTTGGGGTCTTCCAATAAAATATTCAATGTCGAACAGATCTATTCTCCCACATATTAACGACAACTGTTACTTCTTGATTGCATAAAGCGACTCACTAATTCTTCGATGTGAGCCAGGAGGTCTTGAAAGGTCAAGAAGGCCAGCTCGCCTTCGAGATGAGTATATTCGCTCAAATGGCGACGAGTCTAAAACGGCAAAAAGGGTGAGAGATCGGTTATCAAAGCGGAGAGAGCGAGAGAGGGACATTGTCTCACTTTACTTTTTTCGGCTCGGAAGCTCTCTTGGATACAGAAACAGTCGCCCAAGCTTGGTAAACAGGTCTCGAGGTAGAGCTGGGAGCTTTGAGTCAAATAGGCTTTCTCTCCGTAGTACCCGAATTCGAAAAGGGTGGAGCCACCCTGACAAGAACCCAGGAAAAGAAAGACTGAGTAGTCGGGCCGGATAGAGATGATGATGATGATGATGATGATGACGGATGGCTTACCTCGACTTGAGTTTGTACCATGCAGGGGGGCGTGACTTCGACCATGGAGAGTTGCTTGTAAGATTTCCTGAAAGCGTCCAGGAGCGCCGATCGAACCTTGAGGATGTTGGAGGCAGTTTCGCCTCTGATGACGAGATGTCGCTGGTCTGCTAATGTATCCGGTCCCGATTCTTCTGATATTTGGTTGCTGAATGCTTCCGTGTCGCCTGGGGCTTTGCCCACGACAGTCCACCAATCGACCTGCAGCTCGTGCCCATCAGGCGCACTCTTTCCTGACGGTAACTCGAGTATGTTACCGGTTAGTTGTACGGTCGATTCGGTGGTTAAGGTGAGAGCGTCATAGGTTTGTGCCTGCGTTTGATCGTGGCATACTTTTAAGAACTTTTCATCTTCTTCTCTTTTCAAAAAAAGAAAGAAGAGAACTTACGAGTTTCCCAGTTAAAACGCATTGTAAAAAGCCGGTTCCGTCTCTCAAGATGATGAAGATGAGGCCTTTCTGCTGTCTCAATCTGTGTACCCAACCGAACAGCCTGACTTTCGTTTGTCTGTTGTGGATGGCCTGGTGGATTTTGATTCGCTTGGCCTCTCCTTCCGTTTCTTGGATGACGATCTTTCGTGATTCTTCCAGTTTGGATTCGTCCTGTGCCTGTTTCTGCTGCTGGTCGCTGTTGTTCTGCTGTTGTTTCGCTGCTTTCTTGACGTGGATCTCGTACGCCTTCTTGGCTCTTTTGAGTGCTGTTGCTGTCACAGGCACGTACTCCGCCGGGTCGGCTTGCTTGCATACCATCGGCGGTGCTTCGGCGCTTCCCTGCTTGAGGAGTGCGCCGAGGATGGAATGGAAGGGTGCCTCGGCAGTCCCATCGCCCGTGCTGTCGGATCCGCCGGCTTCGTCGATGTGGATGGTGGCCATTTCCTATGGTTCTGACTCAAAATTATAAAAAAAAAAAAAATGGGACAGCGCAAACACAGACATGAAAGGCTCACTTCATTCACCAATCACACTCCACTGTGCATCTCACAAAACAATCATCACTCAAAGATGGACAAAAACCGCACAGGCAAAAACACCAGGGGTTCATTTGTGGGCTGAGGAAAACCTGATCCAGAGTCCCTTGCATGGCTCAGCGGCTCAACGCTTTGAAGGTGCGACCCAGCCAGCCCGATCGCGACGCCGCCTGGAGGTCCCCGGACAGTCGGGTGCGATGTGCATTTCAGGGTCAACACTGGCCTGGTCGGATATGTAGACACTGAAGTTGCAACCCACCGACTCTTTCCGTAGAACTTCAAGATTGCCCCCTCCTCACTCCTTTTCTGTATGCAATGAGAAATTTCAAATTGTAGCATCTCATTGGAAATAAATTTTGGAGCAGAAGACTAAAGGGATCATCTCTGCAACTTCCTAATTATGGGAAAAAACAAATGACTTCAAGCTTATCTACAGGATTGAGAGATCCTCTTGTTCAAATTAACAATAGAATAACAAAAGACATCATCGAATAGATCAATGTGGGGGAGTTTAAGTGGGGTCAAGAATTCATACAAAAACTTAGGTCTATCTTCATATTGGATCCATTTTCTCAACAAAAGCCAAGTAAGCCTCAATTTGTTTTTTTTGATACTGTCCCATGAATTATGTGTTCGTTGAATATTTCCCATGGAATACAATGAGTAGCATTTGTCTTGAATATCATGGGTTGCCACTTCTTGCAATATGTCCTGAAATCTGCTTGCAGCATTTTTAATAATTATTGTAAAATTGTTGGTTTGATTTTCCTTCCAATGTGGATCACTCTTATCCACAACAATAGAAGTAATCATACCCATATAAAGCAGTGTTAGCAGAAAGTGATCCTGCACCTCTTCAAGGGAGAATTTCCCAAAAGTTTTCAAATTCTTATACTCTTCTTCAATACTTGATTTCTTTATCCAGTATTCCAACCAGAGTTCCCGTTTTTCTAACATTTTCTGAACTGATTTATTTTTGAAATCCCATCTCAATTTTGAAGCTCTTCGTCTAAGACTATCTGGTTTGATTTTATATCCTGGGCTGTTGTTTTCTAGTGGCTTGTATGAATTAAACTCCTTGAAAAGCTTGTTAGCCATTGTAAGCTTGCTTTCATCAACCAAGAGTAATCCATTTTCACCATAATCTTGGATTGTTTTGATAAGGTAATTAATCTTGGATTCATCTACAAAGGTTTTGGTTTCCTCAATAGCAAAAACATGAATATCAAATACCAGCTCTTTGGGTGGTTCTCTTGTTATTATAGCTTCACAAGGTGATTGTGAAATAATTTCTTTTCCAGGAGATGTGTGTGTATTTTGTGACAGGAATTTTCCCAATTTCTCTGCTGAAGCCATAGGTCGGTAGGACTTAAACGAAGCATCTTCTCCAAGTTGATTTGTGGTGTCCATTGTTGAACCGGTCCACGTTGGTCGTTTACCAGATACGGCATGGTCATAAGTCCTGTCTTGACGTTTTTTTGTCGTAAAGTCCAAAGGTGCTTCCAGCGCTGTAGATTCCTGGATGGGACCTGAACGATCTGTCGATGAGGGTGATACGTTTTGGGTAGAAGTAGCTCCAGTGCGGCGGGGGATTTCATTTAAGTCTATACCAGTCCTAGCTTCTTGACACTTGGGAACCATTACCGAACTTCTGAAAATAGTGCTTCCAACATTACTTTCCATCCAACCTACAGCTGAGACATAAGTGCCTGCACTTGGTAGGGCCGTGACTGCTTGGGACGCGGAATGTAGCAGAGGCAGGGTGGCTACCGAATTGGGAACGCAGGAAAGAGGAACTTGAGGCAAATTATCATCACATTGGTTGAGTGATGAAGCGTGATTGGCGGGGCTGAAAGATAACCGGAGTTCAAGATCAATCAGGTCCCCTGGTGTGGCATGACAACGGCATTGACATTGTATGAGCAAACCAACGAGAAAGGCGAGCTTGGACATGCCTGGCACTGACAGTGCTTTGCTGGTGTGATGTTGAAATTGATTGGGAGAACACTCTTGAGCCTTCATTTGCTCAGAGATTATCAAGAGTGTATGTATGTCGAGGTTTCAAACTCTCTCATCCACGTTTTAACGGACCCTAACTTAATGGAGCCCCTGGCCCCTTCTGTACATACTTGGCCCCGCAGCCCTGCGTAGCCCGCCACCGTGACACAATGTTGTTCAATAAGACACAGGATATTCTTTGGAGGCTTGTGGAGCTCTACCTGCCAATGTTGCCAACAGTGGCAGCCCATCAAGTTACTAATCCACACCTTGGAGCTTTGGTGCTGCTTGTGGAAGCCCTGTTAGAGGGTCAAAAACCCACACAAGCTCCCAAAATTTGGTCCAGGTTGTGTGGCATGTAGCAGCTTCACTGGAGATGCTCTTATTAGCCCTTGGGACTCTCCATAACCTAGACTGCCTCTGGGCCCACACAGGTTTGGAATTGATATGACTTCCCATCTGAATATGATAAAAACAATAGAAACCCCATTTTCTATTCCCAAGAATTGCATAGGTGATCCATGACAATGAAATCAGATGAAACTGATCATGCATTTCATAAGTGAGTAATAAAACTTCATAGAAACTAGAAAAGATGACAAGAACAGAAAGAAAGATAGAGAGTAACACAAGATCTTCAATTGACCATGGATCCAAAAACAGTATCATCAAAAGTTGAACAAAAAACCCAATAATTTTAAGCCAAATGATTCTTTTCCAAAAGATTAAATTTTGAATACCACATCTAGGGTGTCACCGGGGGCAAGATGAGGTCCTGAGAGCATTACAGGTTGCAATGTCCTGTGACAATATCAGGACAGTCACACCCTGTTTCAATACAGGAGGTTTTGTCCGGCAGCTGTCATGCACATGTGCAACTAGTGACATGCAACTTGTATTACCGCTCAA
Source organism: Puccinia coronata f. sp. avenae (assembly GCA_002873125.1). Classification (NCBI taxonomy): domain Eukaryota; kingdom Fungi; phylum Basidiomycota; class Pucciniomycetes; order Pucciniales; family Pucciniaceae; genus Puccinia; species Puccinia coronata. The sequence goes on along the minus strand of PGCI01000226.1, from coordinate 73,956 downwards.
CTGCATACCGTCCTGGGTTTAAAACAACTTGAAATACCATGATCCTCCATGATCACATTTCTGCCACAATACACATCATGCTGGTGTTTTAGGTCATAACAACTATTCATATACACACATGGGCATATTTACCTCACATATCACATAGTATGTACATAAATAAGCGCAGTGCACTCAAATACCCGAGTCGGCGGCTCTCGGCAGCTGCTTTTTTTTTTTTTTTTTTTTTTTTTTAAGTGTAATGTCACCTTTAGCATTGCACACTATGAATCTCGAAGTATCAGTCTACATACAACTAAGTAGAAAAGCCACCACCTTAAAACAAAAAACTTTTAAAAACCAAACAATACTGGGCAAACTTGAAACTGGGAATAACAGAAAGGAAAAGAAAATTTTGAAGGAAACAAAAGAGAAGGAACAAAAGGGAGCAGAAATAATGGTCTTCAACTGAGAACAAATCTTGCAGAAAGCTTGAGGAAGTTCTCCACAATTTTTTGCGCTTTAGGGTTTTTGAGGAGGAGGTCTGGGCGATTCGGGTTAAACTTGATTTTCTCTTTTCGTGCCTGCTTGATGAGATTTTTGCGTGCCACTTTGTATCTAGGGAAGAGATTGAAATAGTGCCCTGTGGTCTCTCTACTGTTGCAGAACGGACACATTGGGTCTAACCGTCTTTTGGCCTTGAAGAGATATTGATGTAACGGGGAGTGGCCGCTGTCAAGTTGGTTGATAAGGGAGCTTGTGGCTCTAGGGAGGTTGGAGATTCGTTGATGACGGTCTTTCTTGCTTAGGTTTTGAAGTTGTTTCTTGAGTGTTGAAGTGCATTTTGATGCGCTGGCTTTGAGTTTCCTTTCTGGGGTTCTGTTCCTTGCTGTAGCCACACCGGCCAGCTCATCCGCCGCCTTGTTCCCTTGTATGCCCTGGTGGCCCGGGCACCAGACCATATTCACTTTTAGGTCAGTTGGTAGTTCAGCCCATAAGTTGTAGATTTCAAGGAAAAGATACTGCCCCGGTTTGGCCACTGAACAGTCTTCCAGTCGTTGTAGGACACCTTTGTTGTCCGTGAGGATATAAACCTCTTTGAGGGGCCTTCTGTCCATCAGGATCTTGACCATCTGGAAAGCCAGAAGGACTCCAATAGTTTCGCATTCATAATTGGAGATATACATATCAACTCCTAGGGCAGATGAAAGAGCCATGTCCTGTCCTGGGCAAATCGCTGCTCCAGCACCTCCTTTCTCCATGTCGTAGGATCCATCAGTATAAATCACAATCACACCCAGAGAGCGAGAAAGAGAATTGACTAAGCTGATTGTGGAATGTGTGGCATCTTCTTTGGAGAGGTCTAAATTGATGTATTTTGCTTTGATGGGGTTCCTACGGCTGCTGTACTGGATGTTGATCCTTTCCGGATTCATTCTAGCCATTTCTTCAAGTTGGGGTTGCACCACAGAGACATGTTTCCCAAGCCATGCGGTGTCGTTGAATCCTCGGTCGATGATGATGGCTTGTGTTCTGTCATCAAGCCGCTGCCTTATTAGCTTCCTTGCGAAAAAGCCGAAATTGGTCCTCTTGAATACCAAGAGGACCTCCGGTACCGCCGATCTCGATTGGTGCCACTTGGTGGGGGTGGATTTGAACGTCCCAAGTGTGTAAATGGCGATAAGATTGTCAATTTTGTGAGCTATATTGGTGATTTTTGTGAGGTTCTGTTGGGACGCCCATAGTGGGGCGCCATACGATACCCTTGGCAGCAACACCACCTCCATCAGGTGGACCCGATCTTTCTCCTTCAGTCCCCATCTTGAGTTCCCAAGCTGGCTGAATTGTTTGAGCGTGTTCCGTGCCTTTAGCTCTAGTGAGGAAATCATTTCTGTGTACGTCAGCTTTCCATCCATCAGGGCGCCTAGCCATTTGACCGTCTTGCACGGCATCAAGTTTTGATCTCCAAAAGGGAGCGGATCAGGGGGGTGAACTTTCCAGGTGAACCACATGAATTGTGCCTTTTTCTTATCAAATATTGCCCCGAATCTTGCGCCCCACTCCAGGGAGCGTGCACCGTGCCCAACGAGCTGGTTTTTAGCTGTCTCCATTGATTTTGCCGCCACCAGGTGTACCACATCGTCGACGTAACCAATGGAAAGCGAATCGCTGTTCAAACTGCATTTATCAATCAATAGTGAGTTGTTGTAAAGAATGTAAAGGATGACAGAGAGAGGGGAGCCCTGTGGGAGTCCAATGTCAATGTCAAATGGTTCTGACGTGTAGTTGTCCATTCGGATCGTGGTGCGTCTGTTGGTCAGGAAGGATTTGATGATTCCTAGTAGGTAGGTAGGGCACTGCACAGAAGCCAGGTAGTTGATCAGTCGTCTTGGGTGTACAGAGGGGTAGGCAGACTTTACATCCAGAAACAGGGCGGCCACTATCTTCCGTTCCTTCCATTTCTTTTGGATCCACGTGTCAAACAGGACCAGAGCATCCTTGGTGCCAGCACCTTTGCGTCCCCCAAGATGACCTCCGGCCAGGATACCCTTCATCTCGGCCCATTCCGTCAGTCGGCGTGCTATCAACAGTTCAAAGATCTTCCCCATGCCGCTTAACAGAGCTATGAGGCGGTATGCATTTGGGTCAGTATACTCATCCTTCCCTGCTTTGGGAATGATTGCCGTTACGGCACACTTCCACGGTGATGGGAATGAACTAGATTCAATGGATTGATTGAAGACCCTGGTCAGGAAGGGGGCTAGGGTTGGAGAACTTATCTTCAACATCTCGTTTGCAATCCCATCGATGCCCGGGGCCTTCCTGGGGGATATCTTCTTGATGCATCCGGCCACCTCGTCAGTTGATACCTGTGGGTAGCATACAAATTGCGTATCCTGTTCGGGGGGGATATCCGAGAGGTCAATTGGGGCATTGATGCATGAAGTCCCCGTGAACAAGAGGGTAGCTTGTTCCCTCTTGTCCGAGGTGATTGAGCCATCTGGACGTCGAAGCGGGAGGATTGCCTGTGTCGTAGAGATCTGTAGAGACTGTGAAAATGAAGATGTGTCTGATGGGAGTCGAACCCACGACCTCAGCTTACAGCTGAGACACATGCTAGAGTGCTGCCTTTACCAACTAGGCTACAGACGCTTGTGGATGCCAAGGTGTTGGGTGTTACTGGTCTAGGTTCAACTGCACAGCTCTCCGAACTGTGGTGATACATCATGTTAGCAGGTTTAACCTCAACACCCCCCCTTGCTACATGATGGAGAGTGATCAGTGTGGGGATTGAACCCATGATCTGTGTGTAGGCTTATAGGGGCTTTATGGTCTTTAGAGCAAGCATTCACAAACTTCATCCAGTCTCTTTTAGTAAGCGGATACGCTCAGGTAAGCATCTGGGCTCATAACCTGTAGAGACTGTGAAAATGAAGATGTGTCTGATGGGAGTCGAACCCACGACCTCAGCTTACAGCTGAGACACATGCTAGAGTGCTGCCTTTACCAACTAGGCTACAGACGCTTGTGGATGCCAAGGTGTTGGGTGTTACTGGTCTAGGTTCAACTGCACAGCTCTCCGAACTGTGGTGATACATCATGTTAGCAGGTTTAACCTCAACAAGATCTTGGTGACTCGGAGTGCCTTGTACACAGAGCCTTCAGATGCGTCCTCCAAAAAACGGCGCCACGAGTTTCTTTTGAGGATGTCCACTGTTTCCCTAAAATAGATGCTCCATTGTCGATAGCATTCGGCCGCTTCAGGGCTCTTGGTCAGAATAAACCACTTGCGAGCTCGATTACGGAGATCAATGATTGGGTTCAGGGTGGTCTTGCACCACCACAACTTAGCTCTGTGCGGGGAGTCTGCGACACGCCTCCCTAGGCTCTCCTGTATCTGGGCCATGCCGTTGGTTAAGCGTTGGATCTGAACTTCAATTGGGGTGGCAGGGTCACGGGATAAACGGTCAACAAGCGGTTGGAGTTCCTCGCACACCTGAACAGGGGAAATCACTGCCCAATTAGGTTTCGCAAAACGGCTGCGTCTCTCCGGCCGTCGGAGGCACAGTCTCATCACTATGGCCTGGTGGTCGGAACCATGGTTGTCCATTGGGACATTGGTTTCCTCAATGAGCCTAGATGCCAGAAAATTTGCCCAAAGCAAGTCAATGGTGAAGCCACGTCCAGTTTTGGAGTAAAACGTGGGTACTCGCCGGGGCGACGCAAGTCTAAATCCATACTTGCCGCAGATGTTCAGCAAGTCCCGGGCCGGCTTGTGATTTGAGTTGATGCCTGGGGGGTTCCAGTGCGGGTGGTGAAGATTGGCATCCATGGAGATGAACGTTGGGATTGATCGGGAGTTGTGGAGGGAAAGCCAATGATTCAGGAGCGCGGGTGCCGGGAAAGTTCTAGGGGTATTGTAAACGTTAATCAGCCGTATTGTCATGTTCTCTGAAAGCTGGACATCTAGGCCCAGAAAAAGTTGGCCGCAACCACTCAGCTGTTTAATGTTGATTGAGGGGATTTCCTGCCGGATATAGGTGCAGGTACGGTGCCGGTCTGTCCAGCTGCTTGGCCGGTGTTCGAATGCTGTGAAGGCTCTCCACTCCGGATGGGCCGGGGGGGAGAGAGTGAACGGGTTAATCCAAGGCTCCTGTAGCATAAGGATAGAAAATTCAGGGGAACTATGGAGAACACTCAGCGTGGTTTCCTTTGAGACATGGCAATTCTGCTGAAGAATTTTGACGCGGTAGTGGTTGGTGGAGGGGTTGGGGATGCTTGGGTCATCTTGGGGTGATGTGGTGGCCTGCAATTTATCAAACGGGGGGGGGGGGGGGCTGGGGGGAGGGAGTGTGGGGAAAGGGTGGGGGAGGAATGTTGGTTGTAGGCTGGATGGGGTCGTCCTATCATTTGAGTGGGATGTTTCTTTTCTCGAGCCATGTTCTCTTGAAGAAACACGACACATTAAATGGGGTGTGGTCGGTCAATTCCACGCCTTCCATCTTCATCTTGATGGCCTCTTGACACAGGACACATGTCCTGATGCCTCCCAGGCCCTCCGGGCAATCCTTGGTCACATGTTCGTCGCTGCATTTACCACAACGAGCCTTCTCTCTGCACCATTGGCCGAAGTGTCCCATCTTCAGGAATTTGTAACATTGAGGGGGTCGGGGCTTGAAGTTGGCTGTACAATGATAATTGTAGTTGAGGAAGATCCCTGACCGTTTGCACCTGTGGGCCGTCTCCTTGTTGATAAACGTGAGGACTATCGAACCTGCTTGTTTGGCTGATTCAGAGTTGTCCGCAAGCCATTTGATACGGATTAGGTCGCCATTGCGGATTTTGTTCTCCACGGATATTTTGCTGACGCTGGACGGTGCAGTAGGGTTGAAAGACTTTGGGACGCCGTGAGCAATGATTGAGTACGTGCTGGGGGTGGCTGCCAGATGGGGATGGACGTCCTTGGTCCAGATATGCTTGTTGTCCATCAGCCACCTCTGATGGTTTTTGTTTGCCGAAAAGAAACAGACATTGCCGGATTTGAGGACCTGAGCTCCTCTGATTGAGATGTTCTTGCCATTAACTTTTGCGTCAAGGCGCAAGAGAACTTCGTTGGCCCGTTGGACCAGGAAGCCGCTCTCGGCACGTTGAATTTCTGAATGCGTTGGGTCTGAGTGGATGATGGCCTTTCCCGGCTTGAGGGACTTGAGGACCGGGCGTGTGGGCGGTGAGATTGCGGGCGCTTGAGGATGCGCGGTTATGGGTGTTCCTACGGCTTTCGCGTATGATGAGAGCTTGGGTTGTTGGCCGGTCAACTGAGTATTTGGGCGGTTGCCTTCCATTGCGCGTATACGCGCCTCGAGGGCCTCGTGGTTCTGCTGTGATTGGGCTTGGTCTTCCAGCAATTTTTCCTGAGTCTTCAGGACCTGGCTCATGTGTCGTTCCATCTGGGCCAGACGCGTCGCTTCGGCCTCCATCATTTGTTGGATGACTCCAAGGGAGTCCGGATCAATTCGCACCGCGCCGTCTGCAGTCCTGTTGTGCGGGTTGCCAAAAACACCTGCGAGGTATGTAAGGAATACTGATGACGGTGGCACGGTGGTGGGTCTGGCTGGGAGACGCGTCATCGACGCGTCGCTGGGGTCAGTGTCCTCTTCCATCAACGCGTGGAACGCGTTTGATGCTATGTTGGGGGGGTCAGGGGGGATGGGGGGGGCCATTGGCCAGAGGGGGAGAGCTGAGTGGGATTCTGCGATGAAGGGGGTGATTATGGGTGGGGGGAGTGGTGATATGAAATTGAGGTGGGTGAGTTGGTGGTTGCGGACAGAATCCTCTCTGCGGCAGCTGCTTGCCAAGCTGAATACAAATTGACCGCTCGGCAAAGCATGGCAAGTACTGCCTGCTCGGCAAGCGGGTTGCTGCCTGCTCGCCGAGCAGGCCATCACCTGCTCGGCAAGGAGGCAACAACCTCTCACCAAGCAGGCGATGGCCTGCTCGGTGAACAGGTAGCTGCCACCTGCTCGCCGAGTAGGCTATCACCTGCTCGGCGAGGAGGCAACAACCTCTCACCAAGCAGGCGATGGCCTGCTCGGTGAGCAGGTAGCTGCCACATGCTCACCAAGCGGGTGATAGCCTGCTCGGCGAGCAGGTAGCTGCCATCTGCTCACCAAGCAGTTGAAGGTCTGCCCGGCGAGCTGGTAGCTGCGGATGGCCTGCTTGGTGAGCAGGTAGCTAGCACCTGCTCACCAAGCAGGCGAGGTGGCCTTCTCGGTGAGCAGGTAGCTAGCACCTGCTCACCAAGCAGGTGATGGCCTGCTTGGCAAGCAGGTAGCCACCTGCTTGATGAGCAGGTGATGGCCTGCTCGGCGAGCAGTAGCAACCTGCTCAACGAGCAGGTGATGACCTGCTTGGTGAGCAGGTGGCAGCTACCTGCTCGCCGGGCAGTAGCCACCTTCTGACCAAGCAGCTGTGCCGGCCTGCTTGGCTAGCAGATATCAGCTTGCTCGCCGAGCAGGTGTGTGAGGGTGTGTGCCACTGCGGCCTGCTTGGCAAGGGTATGTTCACAGGCAAACACAGCAGGTCTAATTATAATATGCTATTATATGCTTATTGCCTTAGGTGATTATGTGATATGCAATGGCAGAAATTGTTCTAGTTTTGGACTCTGGTTGACCGCGCACCACAAGGCATGACAGCTTGAAAGACAAGTTTCTGACACAATGCCAAGGTCGTGTACGTAGAGCACAAGACTTTATGACATGTAAATCCTGCAGGACCCCCAGCGCGCAGGCGTGTCCTGTAGTGTTACAGGACATTGCAACCTGTAACACAATCAGGACCTCATTTTGCCCCCGGTGTGTTCAACTATACATAAAATTGTGGTGTTCAAATATGCATAACATAAAAGTCTAAATAAAAACTTAACACCATAAAGGACAAAATTTGGCAGGGAGCTGTCAAACAAATTGTATGCAAGTTGACAGCTCCCTGCCAAATTTTGGTGTTTAAGTTTTTATGTTATGCAGCATTTTATTCATAATTGAACACCCTAAATGTTGAATACATAAAAAATTGAAAACTTAAACATCAAAATTTGGCATGGAGCTGTCAACATGCATAAATCTTGTTTGCCAGCTCCCAGCCAAAATTTCATGTTTGTGTTTTTATGTTACACAAAATTTTATGTAAAGTTGAACACCCTAATCATATCATGTATAATTAAAGATAATTAGGATATCTGAGGGATTATGCAACAGAATTATCATAAGAATGAAGAACAATTCAATATTTTCTGTAATGTTGAGAGATTCTCTTGTTTAGATTAACAATAGAATAACAAAAAACATCATCAAAGAACTCAATATGGTCAAATTGAGAGTGCAAAAGATAATCAGTCACAAAAACATATCTTCCTTCAGTGGGAAGCCATTTTTTTCAAAATGAGCCAAGTAAATCTCAATTTGTGTTTCTTAATAATTGCCCATGAATGAGGGTTCTTTCGTGAACCATAATTGGGAATAGAAAATCTTTCTTCAATGGTATTTTTGACCACTTCCTGCATGATTTACTGAAATTTCTTAGCGGCATTCTTGATAATATTAGAATTGTTGGTTTGATTTTCTTTCCATGCTGGATGACTCTTATCCACAACAGTTGAGGTTATGATATTTATGTAAATCATTCCTAGAAGAAATTGATCCTGGAAATCTTGAGTAGAGAATCCCTCATGAAAAGCTTTCAGATTGCTATATTCACTTTTGATATCCAACTTATGCATCCAGTAATTCAACCAGAGTTCTCTTTTGTCCAGAATTTCTTCAACTGATTCAACTTTCAATTTTGTTCTTATTTGGATGATATTTCACCTAAGGCTCTCTGGTTTCACAACATCATTTGGAAATTTTATTCCTGGTATGTATGAACCAACTTCCTTAAAAATTTTGTGAAGAATTTGAGGCTTACTTGCATCAATCAACAGTTTATTTCTTCACCATAAAGTTGGATTATTGATATAAGATAAGAGATATTGTATTGATCTTGTGGATATTTTGTTCCCTCAGTAGCAAAAACATTGATATCAAATACCAGTTCTATGGGTGATTCTCTTGTTATCATAGCTTCATGAATGGATTGTAAGATAATTTATTTTCCAGAACGTGTGCGGGTACCTTGTGACAGGAATTTTCCTGATTCCGTTACCAAAGGCATAGGCCTGTAGGACGGAAATGAAGCTTCTTCTCTAAGTTGGTTTTGGATACCGATTTTTGAACTAGTCCACATTGGTGTTTTACTGGATGTGGCATCATCACGAGTCTCACAACTTGATCTTTCTTTGCGCTTGTTGGTTGTAAAATCCAAAAAATCTTCTGCAGTAATCTCTTGGATAGAACTCGACCGGTCTGTTGATGAGGGTGATGCTTTTTCACCAATAGTAGCGCCGGTGGCCCATTGGGGAATGTCGTTCAATTATATAACACCCCTTGTTTCTTGATACTTGGGAACCTCGATGGAACTTCTGAACATAGTGCTCGCAATGTTATCGTTCATCAGAGCTGGAGTTGACATGTGAGTGCCTGTACTTGGTGGGTCTGTGACTGCTTGGGACGCGACATAACGCAAAGGCGTGCTGATTACAAAGTCGGGCACGCTGGCAAGAGGAACTCGGGAGCTGGTTTCACGGATATTGTTATATTCGTTGAGTGACGAGTCCCGATTGACCGAGCTGGAAGATAACCGTAGCTCGAGATCAATGGAATCCTTTGATGGGGCGTGACAAGGGATAGGAAATGGTATGAGTAAACCAACAAGAAATACAAATTTGCTCATCCTTGAACCTTCTGTCCTGGGATGGGCTCATGTTTAATGCAGAGACCGCTCTATATGTTTTTTTTGCAGCAAGACTGGAAGGTATTTTGAGATGCAAACGTGTCATGTCGAGCCCTTTGCAACCCTTTCCTGCATGGCCGGAGCGGTGTCGGTCCGCCTAGTTTAACTTTGAGTATGTGCACAAGATTACCAACAATTTTTGTACTACTGTACCTCTACCTACCTCTACAGCTAACTTAACTAAGTCCCCTCTGGGAGGCCTGAATATGAAACACCAGTGGTCCGCAGTGAGCACGAGAGAATAGTGGGATCTGAGGACAGCGAGCTGAGAGAGAAGAAAGCAAGAGTCACCTATGAAACACCAGTGGTCCGCAGTGAGCACGAGAGAATAGTGGGATCTGAGGACAGCGAGCTGAGAGAGAAGAAAGCGAGAGTCACCTAATAGGTGGGACAGAGAGTGACTAGATGAGTGACATTGCAAGCATGACAACAGAAACGGTGAGTGACAAAAGAAAAAGACGAGAATAAAGCAAACCTATGAAACACCAGTGGTCCGCAGTGAGCACGAGAGAATAGTGGGATCTGAGGACAGCGAGCTGAGAGAGAAGAAAGCGAGAGTCACCTAATAGGTGGGACAGAGAGTGACTAGATGAGTGAAGAGAAAAGAAAAGAGAGAGCGAGCGGAAAACAGGCTAGATCTAGATACAACAGCATAACCTAATCTGGTGAGAAGAACAGGCCCCCGCAACGATCCTCCCATCTTGAACCCTAATCTAATCTGGTGTCCCACATGAGATCAATGTTTGTCACCTCACTGTCACACTGAAGGGCCCCTTGTAGAGGGGACTTATGACTTAAATCCCAAATCTGGCGTGAGCAGGAAGGGATTTTGCCTTCAAAAAGTCCTTTTTGTTTTTGTACTCTTCATATCTCTTACACATTTCCTTCAAAAAAACTCATTTCTCCACGTGCGTGTAGCCCTTATTCAGGGCTACATCCTCATATTTTTTTATACTTTTTGAAGATCTTTGATTGTGATAAAAAAGTCGATCAAAGCCAAAAAAAAACAACCTCAAGGACCATCATCCCTCAATATATGATCCTGGGCGTGTCAGTTTATTCGACATTACTCGGCCTCGGAGATAAATTGCTTTGAGAGAAGTACAATCAGGTGGTATATTTCATTGCAGAAGGTTCACACAAATAAGCTAAAAGGAGGATCAAGGCAGACAGCCTTGAGAATTATACATTTCTCCAAGTTGGAGATTTGAGCGGGTCCTAGCGGGTTGCATCCAAAGATGAAAAACTACCATCTTTGATGCAACTTTCAGAAAGAACCTTCTGAGCAATCTATGCTGAATTTTTGATAGATTGTAGGCAGTATCAGTGCCTACTCATGGCTGCAATTTTGAGGTAAATGTTCAATTGGTTGGCGCATAATAATGGTATGAGTGTGGTTGCCACCAAAACTGCAAAACTGCTTACGCCAAATTTATGAATTAAGTCTCAAGTCCTCCCTTTGGGAGGCGCTCCGCGGGGGTCTCGGCTCCTCCCAAGAAGGAGGGCTTGTGTTAAGTTAGCCTCTACAGGGTAGTATGATCACACGCCAGGTTTGCAGAGATGGATCAGTGCTATCAGGTGATTATGTTAACACCCGTCTGCACAATTCCTCAGCTTGAGTCAAGCCCCGCTTGACATAGTCAAGACTCAGTCTTGAGATAGATTCTAAGACGCTTCCCAGACAAGTTTAGGTTGCAAGTTGCGCAGAGCCCGGTTTCCAAAAGCAACTCCCACGTCCCACCACTTGAGCGCCAAATCAACCTCCAAGCCAAATGTAACGGATTCTGCAAGGTTTATCTGGAAACATCCAACAAAACCCGCAGAATATATGAAACAAAGTGTTCAGCAGCATGGCTTGAAGTTTGGTAGCTATGTTATGGTGTTACCTGATGCAGCTGGATGATGACCTGGGAGGGATTGGGCTCAACTTCAAGCCAATCCCCCCTCCCCTTCTGATGTTTCTTTGTACAATGCTTAATAGGATTGCAATTCAATCAAAAGATTCTCCAGATCAATAGAATAATGCTGTAAGATCAGAGAAAGGAATATCTAGGAAGGACCTGAGATAAGAACAAGGATGAGGAAGAAATTTGTGTGAGTTAGGAAATAAAATTATCACAAGTAATTGATGATTGAATTCCTTTGAGCAACAACAACTATGTAAAACGGGTGTCAAAAATTGTCTAAGCAAGAGACCAGGGCTGTTATTAGCATATGCTAATCTAATAAAATAGACATGTGCAACACAATTAAGATAAATTGATTAGATGAATCAATGTAAGAAAATGGGGATTTCAAATCTTGATGGAAAAAATGAGAGAGATCGCAACCTAGTCTTTGAATGGCATCCTATTAATGAATGGAAGTATCAATTGATCATGGTGGGTAAGATTGAAAAGGAACTCAAAACTTCTTACTGGATGGTATTATCTATTTATAGTTCAAGAGCTTGACATCAAAATTATGATTCAATGAAGAATTGGAAAGTGGGAAGAAATCAAGAAGATGGTAGAAGATGATTGGAGAATATAAACAGATAATGGATGGACCAGAAATCTGGGACACTGTCACTGATTAGGGGAAGATCTTAAAATTTGATTATGTTTTTTGTGTACACAACCCCGCTCATGCATATTAGACCCCAAAATCTGATTACAGTTGAAAATCAGATCCTCCTTTAAGAGAATCTCAAAAATATTCATAAGGAACTAGGCATAAAAATATTTACATGTTTGCTGCTCCATATGATGGAGGTAATATGAATTTTGTTTTATGAAATCTTTGGTAACATCTGATCATCAGGTCCTCCCAAACTTGATAAGATGTAGCAAGAACAAGAATTATTCCTTCCTGAAACCTTGTGAAGCACATGATGACTAAACTCATTCAAAAGGAATAAATGGGTGCCAATAAAGAAGAATTCCACCTCTTTCTGGGCCATCATCATCAGAATAATATACTTGAAGCCTTTTGGAAGTGGTTGGTCTATGAAGCTGTAATCATTTTCACTGCGGGATGTTCCATTGACAAGGAAAGAAGGCTTGATGAACATGATGGGCCATGACAGAAAATTTGATGAGGGAGATGGCACTGTTTGACATTGGAAAGAATATCCAACATTTTACACATCATCAAGAATTGAGCAAAAAACAAAACCTGAGTAGATTCATTTCTTATTTTGATAAATCCACTTCAAGTGAGGGTTTGAAAGTTTCAGCGAGATTGTTATTTTTCTAGGATATATGGCTTCTTGTGTGGGAAGACTTGATTTTATTCTGTTCATCTTACTTGAGGAGCATGAGAACAATTAAGACCTTGCAAGTGAGTGAATAATTTGGTTTACACAAACTCATCATTTCTACCTTCTTATGCCTTGTTTGTAATAGGTTCTGGCCATCCTTGCAATGCACTCTGGGTCAGGGGTGTGCCATGTGGGATGACCACGTATCTAGTGGACACTCCCTGCGTCAGCTGGGGAGGATTTACGCCCTGCGGAAGGGGCAAGCCAGTCAACGTGACAGGCCGACACTCGGCTGCGGTCTGCTGCGGAAGCCTGTGACAGATACATAAATTGGCTTATCAAGGGCTGTGACAGCTGCAGAGACGCAGAGTTTGATACCCGAGCGACCCCGTTTCCCCGCAGTTTCCCTTCGTGAAAAGCGATGACGCAACAGGGGGTGTCCCCGGGGGGGGTCTGCTCCTCTTATGCAAATGCAAAAAAAAGACAATATTATTTAAGAAACTTTCCTCTTGATCACGTGTTTTTTTTTATAATTAAATTAAATTCTTCATGCAACCGCCAATTTGTAGTTCTAACGCACTCAAACCCACAACATGCCCAACTCGACCAGTAACGACAGCTGTAAGTCACTCACTCACCACTGAGACTATCCTCATGCAGCCCACACTGACCCAGTATACACTCGGAAAAGCCTACTTCTTCACCCCACACCCACTCTCAAAACTGCATCCACGAAACAACAACGGAAACACGGGCAGTAGCAGAAAGACACAGCCAGCAGCAACGAAACAAGCAAACAAGCCAGCCAACAAACCAACGAGCAAACCAACTATCAAGCCAACCATCAAAAAACCATGCAGCCAAACACCCAAACAGACACCAAACAGCCCCTTGCAATCCACTTCCAAGCCACAATCAGTCTCTGATCGACACGAGAGCTCAAGCTTATCCTCCCTGCCCTCAGACGATGACGACGACCAGTCCGAAGCTCACTCAGAACAGCCACCAAAAGATATCAGCAATTCAATCATACCCAGCACTAGCCTTCCAACGGATCCACTACAGCAGAGCAGTAGCCCACTGATGGACACCGATGCAGAACCATCTGAATTAGGCGATGACGTCTGTCTGGAATATACTGACTTTGGCCAAGAATTCCCCGTCACTTGGTCGGAATCAGAATATGGTCAGCATCTCCTGATTCTCCCTTTGTAGGAGGAAAAAAAAAAAAAAACTGACCCTCTTTTTTCCCCCTCCGATCAGATGAAGACCATCAAACAGAAGAACCAGCCGACGAATTTGCAGAATTGTTATTAATGGATCTCAGCGAAGGAGATCACCCGTTTGGGCTAGAACAACTCGAGAAAAACTTGAGAACGTCTTCAAAATACAGCCAGATCATACCCAGTAGTGAAACTGAAAGCAGTACGGATGAAGAAGACAGTCATTTCGGCTACATGATTATTGAAGAATACGAAGGAGAATCAGATGAGCAGGAAACATCGGATCACATTTCACAATCGATCAGCGGTGATGATGGCGCAACTACCGACTCACTGGACGAAGACGATCACTCGGGCCTCGTTCGATTCGGTATCGAAGCCGACGATGGCAATCAGGCCAACTCGGAAAACGAACAACAACTGGACGAGGAGGATGACGCCAGTTTCTTCGATGTGCCTCCCAATTCAGCCCTCGGATCCATGTTGACTAACTTCGATCTAGCTGGTATGTCTGCTCATTTTTTTTGTCGAGTTTCCCTTGGAACAATGGAATTGACACATTTTCTCCGATCACTTAGTCATCAGCACCTCAGATTCCACCCACCCCCCAGATGATTCAAAGCTGACAACTGAGAAACCTGATATCAAATTGCCCATCATGGGAACATTCTCAGTTGATCGTCAAGATGGAACGAATGCAGGCCGGACTATCATCGATGAAGAAAAATCACTCCCCTTATCACCCTTTACCGGAACCAAGGTAATCCGCTACAACCGGTTCCGAAAGCTACGTCAGCAGTCGTGTACCGGTGAGAGCGAGCCATCATCCATCGCAGGGACACCCCAAGCTGATGAGTCAAACGACTCCATCATCCATCCCGGCTCTTCCACCAATGCCAACCTGCCTGAGCCTGAGTTTGACATCAGCGCCTTCATCAGGGGAATCTCCTCCATTGACGAAAACTGTTCGGATGGCGAGAAAAACGCCTACGATGCCTCCACGACCGAGCTAGATGGGCTCTCTCGCTGGCAACGGGTACCCATGACGGCGTTCAGACGAAGAATGGTGATGAACTGTGCCCATGGCAGCCCTGAAAATCCAGACCAGATGATCCTCGATGGGGCCATCCAACCCTCCTCATCACTCGGGGAGACCCTCGGACTCTCATCCCAGCCCGGCAGGCCGCGCAAGAGACACGCTCCATCGAGCTTGCATCTATCTGACATGGGCTCCTCCAAGTTCTACACCCGTCGAGACCACCGCAGAATACGCAAGACCACTAGTTATAACTCCAACGGCAAGCAGTCCAAGCTCAACGCTCAATCATCACCCCACTCTCTGGACCAGCTCCTGCTTGACTCTCCTCCGGTCATCGCAGGCCACTCCAGCGCGGCCATCGATCACCCCTCCTTGGCTGACCCGCCCTCCCTCATCGACCACTCCGCCGATGCCTTCCATTCCAGACTCTTCGGCGAGCTCCTCGATCTCGATCAAGGCAGCCTTGCCAACCAGCCCTGTAATACCACCACAGCCACCGCCGCCACCATCACTAATACTGCGATTAATGCTACTCCATCTGGGTCGTCTAATCTCCATCCCCTCATAGACACACCATCCATGTCTCACTGTTAGACCTCCACTGGCCAACTTCCCGTCGATCCACCATCGGGACATCTCGTCCCACCTCCCTAATTATCTGATCAAAATAAAGAGAATTGAGCTTTCTTCCCGTCACCTAATACAGAATATTTTTTGTTTCTTCCAAAAAAAAAAAAATGCGACATATACGCATCACTCGCATCTCACTCTCGAGCGCAGGCGATCATCTTTCTTCCTTGTCGACTCGAGTTGAGGCGTCGCCCGCCGTCCTCCCCATCACCCACAAAAAGGTCCTCTCGATTGCGCGTGATCCCCGCATCCCCGATAGACCCCCCAAAAAAAACATCACACTCTCCGCCTGAGCATGGCCATCCTTTTTAGATACATCATCATATACATACACATAGAGAAAGTAGACTCCCGGCTCGCTTGAATCCCGGCCTCACCCTCTCTCCCTTCCTCCCTCATGCGCGCCTTCCATCTCACCATCCTGCCCTTGGCTCTTTGTCTCTCTCTTTTTTTTCTTATTAGACCCAGTTTTTTTTTGTTATCCTTTTTGTTCATGCTGGTTGGGTGGTGGGAGTAGGCCGTGATAAGTAGATGTGCGATTCGACCACACACACAAGCCCACCTCTTTTGTTTTGGTGTTTTTCTGGTTTCTTTTTCTAGTTCATATATATCTGCAGTGTATGTATGTGCTTGTTGAGCATACACACACATGCTTGTGCGATCTCCCCTTCCCGAAACAATGTGGCTGCCTTAATAATTTGCCGTGTTGACCAGCTGCTTAATTTTCCTAATTTTGATGAGGTATATCTTTTATTCTTGTTGTGCGTGTGTGATGGTCATGATGATCTGTTTCTCAAATATGTTGGACATCCATGGACTTGTTTTTTTCCTCTCAAAGCCCAGTTTCATACTTTGAGGACCGGAAAATCGTTACAACCATGGAAATCTTGGCCTGTCAATCCACTAGGGTACCCAATAGCCCATAACTATGACTAGTAAAAGCTGGAGCAAAAATCATTTCCCAGAAAAGTGTCCAAGCTTTTTGAGAAATACAATACATCAACTGGCCTGTTTGTTTCTGTGCGGTAGGGGGTACATAAATACATAGTTGAAAAATAAACAGAGAATCTTATTTATCCAGACAAGACTAACACATGGATGCTTTCATAACCCACACTTTGACTTGGGATATGATTTCAGTAGATTTGACAAAGGTTGGCCGCTTGGACTTGCAGTGTCTCCAGCTCAGAGTTCAGCCGCAAATCTTGTATGCTTGTTTGCATTCAGGAAAATCATTGAGAATGAAGAAGGTACATATATACATAACTGCTTGGCTTCTCAATTTTGGGTCTCAAGACTGGCACCAAAAGATTCCACTTGGAACATTGACACATTGTACACAGGTGACCCCCTCCAACTTGATATACCCATGACCATGCTGCCTTGAGCAGCAGTCAGACAAAGAACAGACTTGTTCAGCGTTTCTGGTGACCTGGATTATGTACTGTTAGCGGTGAATTGCTAACGGCTAACAGAAAAACCATTAGCTGCTACCAAGACTATGCAGCAACATGTGTTGGAGAGTGAGCTGACATCTTCATGTACCAACAACATGTGCCAACACTGCTACTTGTAGTGTAGCGGGCCCACTGTTGATGAGACTTTGCAATGGGGTTGCCACATGTTTTCTATTATCCACTATTTGGGGGGAATTTTCCTCTACTTGAGCAGAATTTTGTAGTATATGAAGGCTATTTTCCGTTGTTTGATCAGGTTTGTATGTCCAGTGCCTTTCCAGAAAGATCCAATACCAGAAAATCACACTCAACTGTTTCCAGTTGACATGCAGGGGGGAGAGGACTTGATTTTTACTCAGGTTTGACCTTTGATGCGCAGTGACTGCGCATCATACACAGTCACTTTGCATCCAAGCTTGCTTTGAGTTAGACTCAAGTAATACTTGGGTGGCCATTTGTCAACTGGTGGCACTTGAGCAAGATTTTCTCATAGTGATCTGGCGTGGGGTAGCTGGGTTACTGACACAAGGTTTTCCCAGGCTGCACTGTATCCTGTTTCATGAGCAGAGTTTTCTGCAGTTTGAGAAGAATTTTTTTCTGTTTGAGCAGAATATTCCACTATTTCACAAGATTCTTCTGCTATCTTATCCAAATTTCCACTCAGAGTCAGGATACCCCTAGTTCAGCACTCAGTGCAGTGGATTTTCACTATGGCAGCAGCCAACAGTGGGCCTCTACTTTACCAGTAACAGTAGCGTAGCGCAAAGTAGTGCCTTTTTTCTCTCTTTACACTACTTTTTGCCGTATTTTTCTCTATTTTTTTCACACTACATTATCAGGGTTTGATTTACTCTTTATTTTTGGTTTGTTACATTACCTGAAACTACATTTCCAGTTATTTTTTTCCATTATGTTACTGATCACGGTAGGGGGGAAAGAATCATAGCTTTTGGGTATCAGTCCCTTCAAAGCTTTTCCGGCTTCCTCAAAGTCCCCACTCAGCAGAACATCCTTGTAAAGCCACATTAGACTAATGACACAATGAGAAATTGTGGAAGGTAGTAGGCTTCCGCGCCTACTACTACAAACATCCAATGCAGCTGAGAATAGTTGCTCAACCGCACAAGAGCTTTCTGGAACTCCCAGGTCTGCGCGTTCCAAGACAGAAAGAATAGGATACGTGCTTTGTTTTTCCTAAGAGCCAATCAAAGGATTAACAGTATTATCATGGTGTAAATAAAAGAGTTGATGAAATAGCTAGTATAGTGGTCTTTACCACCACAACCAATCAATAGTCGCCGGATGTTGGGTGAAATCAACCAACTTTGGTTATAGCTAGCAGCCAACTCCGCTTCTGTGTACCCCTTCACAAGCATTCATGAATATGCATTTAGCATTATACCTTCCACCACTTCAACGGGCTTGATTTGTTGTCTATAGCACCCTTGTTTAGCTTGATTTTGGCTTTCAGGTATGTATTGATTTCATTCTCCCAAGTTAGCAGTTGTGGCTGATTGAGTGAGGCCAGACAATCCATAATAGAACCTGAATCAGGTTTGGGCTCAATTGGTTTCTCAATGAGCGTTATATTGGGATCAGAGGGTTTTTGCTTGTCTTGATTCTTTTTGATTTTCTCAAATTTGTTGGTCAGTAACTTGAGGCATTGAGTGACCTCATTGCTTGTAGATCCAAAAGCAATGTTGAAGAGATCCATCCAATAACATGGATGCATCAGAGTTGCAATGATCAATGTGTGGCAGCACATTGCTTTGTCAAGGTATCTTTCTGTGCGTTCAAGCATTGGGTATAGCGAGTGCATTTTGGGGACCTTGGATATCTTCTTTGATAAGTCCTCCTTGAGCTGAAGGTACTTGGGAATGATGTGAGCTCATGTTGCCAAGTTTCCTTCCATTTGAGATGTGAGCTCTACAAACACGTAACAAGATCCAATTGTTTTAGAATTAGACATTCCAATATTGGTGCAAGGCCCAGAGGATTGAGATGTGCTCACCTTGAGCTCCTTGTTGAGGTTATCAACCTCTTTCCAATCGCGCGGAGAAAAATGTACATCACCAAAGACTGCAGCACCATTTAGTTCCTGGTCCTCTTTGAGTATACAATCTATAATATCCCTTGCATTGACTGCTTTCTTGTAACTCTGGAATTTGATATTCCAGCGGATACCCTATCTTGCAATTAATGGTGCAACTTTTTGGCCAAGAGCCCTAGCAATGCAATCAAAGTTGGCCCTCTGGGCAGCTGATTGGGTTATCTGTTTGATGACGGTATCAAGCTATTGAAAGAAATCACAATCATCATCAAATTGTGATTTACACAGCCTGTCCGTCTGGTGGAAAGAAAACTCACCTTCTTTGTGATCTCTTCAAGCACCAGGGATGATTTTGTGGCACCTGTGGATGGTTGCCATTGCTGAACTCATACCACTCCTTGGGTTTGAACTGTGTTAGAATGCAATCACATTCATCCTGCATGATTCAATTAATGCAGTTCCAAGTCACTGGGAATCTCACAGCATGTGTTACTTGATGTATACTTGATGTTATATTGAACTCATGTCAAAAAAATGAAGCAACAAACCTGAACTGATACCAAAACAATCATGATTCTGATATCATTATTCTTTTAAACCCATTTACTTTTCTTCATTATCAAAGTCAATGAAATTCTGTTTTATCTACTTTTGTTCAAGGCAAAAAGGAAAAATATGCATTTTTTTCTGATAAAGGACTGAACTCACAATCTTACGTTTGTGAGATGCCACAATTCATTGTATTTGTTCTGGCAGTTTATAGTAATTCAAAAATATGAAGAATTGATTCTGAAGCTACCCCCACACGTACATTTTATGGCTCGGGCCAACTTTTCCAGCAAAGGATTGTTGGGATTTGTGACCAAGGTGTCCCATTTTACACATTTTTTGGTGAAAACAGTGCAAACGGCCTTTTCAACCTGTCACATGTCTGTGAAATGTTTTGAAATCTGAATGCATACCCTGTTGCACGGGCGCGCAATAGGGTCTCATTCAGATTTCACAATCATGTAACATGAAAAGACCAAGCACCACAAAAAAAGCAAAAGGGTCACCAATGGGAGTTGGTATCTGGCAACTCTATTCCAACTTGTGGACTGAGTTCAATCTAAAAAATAAAGCAAATCTAAAAAATGTTAAATGCACAGTCACTGTGCAAAATGCACAGTGACTGCGCAAAAATGATCTTTGAAAATATTTAAGTCAAAATTTTATTAAAAGAGGCATATTCCGGAGGCCAACTACTAGCAGGTGTCCCACTCATCTTTGTGAAGAGGTTAAAAATTTAGATGTCTTGGATAAAAATTTGATTATATACTGTTTCTAATTCAAATGGAATTCTTTTTGGTAAAATCAGGATTTCACAAAATCTACAAACCAGGGGACATATATAATTGTGTATAACATTTGCAAAATTTAACTGCTAAGGGACATTGGAGTTCTAAATTTAGGTCTACATGTTCTAAATATGATTAGGATCCTTGTGATAAATATATTTTCAGCCATCTAGGGTATACAAAAGAGTTTTCTTCAAGTTGTTTAGATTAAAAATTGTTTAGAAAGTGCCAAGAAATGATCCATGAGGGTTGAGACAAACTTGTTCACTAGAATATTTCTTCACATGTTGCAGAATGGAAATCTTGATTTATTGTATTTTGAGAAGCTGTTTAAAAATGGCCCAATCATTACTGGGCCATGTGAAAATTCATAAAATCATAAGAATGATTTGAGTTCAGCCTGAGTTCTACATGATTTGTGGAGTCATTCATCCTAAAATTACAATTCTGATCCACTGGATATTAGCATTTGTTGTGGTTGACTTCAGAAGATGTTGCCCAGATAACCTGGCCCACATCACCATGATTTCAAGTTTATCTGAACGTTGATTGTAGGTTGACTGGGCAGGGGTTGCAGTTAAAACACACACTGTGGCACTGGCATGCAAGTGCCATAAAATCTCCCCTGGTGAAGCTTTGTGAAATTTGCGTGTTTGCTCTTTGCTGCAATATTGATCTTGTCTTTTTCATCCTCCGGAGTTCCATTGCCAATTGCCAAACACTTGTCATCAGTGTTTCCGTACTTGCTTTTGGAATCCAAATCTAGATTGGGGCAACTGTTGCTTTTGTTGACTGGTTGTTTTCCATCTGCTAGAGGCATCTGAGATTCTTCTGGTTCTTCTTCCTTGACAATTCTTCCCAGAACTGGAAAGAAGCCAAGGACTGATTCCTTGGCCTTTGATAGAGGCAAGGTCTTCAGCAACAACGCAGACAGGCCAGAATTTACAATTAATGCAATCTTGTGGCACATGCACCGGATGTGCATTGTTGTTGGTTCCCAGTTCAGGTTGTGTTTGCGCTCATTGGGAGCATTGTTGTTGATCAAGGCGTACATCAAATTGGCCATGGTGTTATTGTTGGACCCAGAGTTGGTTGTCTTTGCTAACATGTATAAAAAAACAAGTTAGCACCTGAACAAGGATAATAATAAATGAAAAAGGATTAATTTCAACTTATTTTCTTGTACAGTTTGGTTTTAGTAAGGACGGCAGCTATTGGCCTTGCCAGGAGATGCCTGTGATGCCTCCAAGGTATCATTTTCAAAGTCAGATGTCACACCACATACTGCCAATCCTGATTCATGTAAGCCACGGCTGCGCCAATGAACTCAAACCAATTCCCCTTTGTTGTCCATACATCATGGATCAGGGTGAATTGAGTATCAAGGTTCAATAGCATAAGTGAAAAAAAATCAGCTTGCGGGATTGCAGTTGCAATAAAGAATGAAACAACTCACATTCAGCTCTTCAAATCAATTCTTTCTGAGTGTTGCATGAACTTTCTTGCCTCTTGGGCAGACCATCGTTGCCCATAGAGCACAGCCTTAAAATTTGCAAATTGGAATGCCGCGTGTAGATGAATTCCTTGATTTGAGTCCAGATAAGCGCCTGCCGGATCTGCCAGGTCATGACAATCTGGTTCAAGACCCAATTGTTGGCAACGGGTTTGAACTGAAGGAACACGGCAATTCCAGTCTAAGTTCCGTCACCTTTGGTACTCTCTTTCATAGCTGCAAGCTCAGACACACATGGCGGTAAGGCAATCCCGGACTTCTTTGCTTTATCTTGATTGGGGCAGCCATGAGGGTTCTTGCCCAAGTGTGTTGATCCATCTTGGTGTGTTTTAAATTGCCGTTGTGGTAAGCCAATCTTTCCTCAGCAAAAAGCCAGAAGGACTGAAATTACATGATTTAACAATCACAAAGGGTTCACAAGCTGTTGTCAAGACCCATCAATCACACAAGTTTCACAGGACATCCCAAACCACAACTTCAACACAAGAAATACCATCCCCCTTCCAATGAATATTTTCACTTGTAAATAGTTTTCTCTCCCATGAAATTTTCCACAACACATATATTACATGTTTCAACCCCTTGACCACAACTCAGCCATTGTATATAGCTTTTTCACTTGTTCCATCCTTCCATTTATTTCCATCACCCACAAGTCAGCCATGCCCATTTCTTTTTCACGTTTCATCTATATATTTCATCCCTCACACAACCACATTTTGGCCACACCCCCAATTGTCCATATTTACTATATAAGAGGCTTGTCTTCCCTGCTCATTTGTTCCCCATCAGAAAATCACTGGTCACACATTATAAAGCAATAGAACATATCATAGCCCCAGTAACCTGGAGAAATCATTAGTATCATATATATCCCAGCCACCAGTCTGATTACAACCTCAATTATACATAAATCATACCCTTACAAAGACATCCTAAGATCCTCATCAGCCACACCTTATTCTTTAAGAGTCCATACTCTTATATTCTTGTTATCTTACTCTCCCAGACAACCAAGAGGAAGCCCTTCAAGCACCTATTCCCTCTCTAGCTCTATTCTCCCCTAAAGAGTAGCTCCACACCGCGCAATGATAGCTTTCCACAATATGTATTATGGCACCACCTTCACTTGTAGTTCAAGGTAGTGTTGGGAGGGTCTCCAGTCTTCCACACTGGAGCATGGAAGTACTTGAGGATGTTAGCATACACATCCTCCTTAGCTTTCTTCTTTGCAGTAGCCTGGACTTCAATCAACTGATCATCAGTATCTTGGTCTTAGTCATAGTCCTCCGGCTTGCCATTGGCCTCC
Organism: Puccinia coronata f. sp. avenae; assembly: GCA_002873125.1. Classification (NCBI taxonomy): domain Eukaryota; kingdom Fungi; phylum Basidiomycota; class Pucciniomycetes; order Pucciniales; family Pucciniaceae; genus Puccinia; species Puccinia coronata. The sequence continues at coordinate 50,791 of PGCI01000226.1, read as the reverse complement.
GCCTAATTAAAAATAATACAATCATTTTAATCCAATGGTTGGATGTTGATTTGATGTGGAAATATTAAAATAAAATCAACACTCCTCATCTCTACCGCTCACCGGATTGTTCTTGGACTTTTTGATTCTCTTTCTCTTTTTGGTTGCATTAGCAGATGTGGAAGAAGGCTGTTGTTGTTGTTTCTTCTTCTTCTGCCTGGCTGATTGTGCAGATGCGACTGAATTGATAGATTCTACATCTGACGTGGGCTGTTGGGATGAAGCTTTAGCTGCTACTTATTGAACAAGTGAAAAGAAAGGTGGTGTACTGTGGGACTCAAACCCACAACCTCAGCATTCATGAGTGATGCTCTGACCATTGAGCTAAGTACGCATAGCTATGTTGAACACATGTGGTGATGTGTGCTAGTGGATGATGTATTGCCTCCAATGCTGTTTGGAAGTCTCACATGGATGTGTTAAGCAATGTGTATCAAGCAGTGCTAAGATTGACACTTCAACACTACTCCCATTTGATTCAATCTTACGCGTGAATCAGATGATGGTGTCACCATAATTTGGTGCCACCACAGCTGATGAAGCTCTTCTTGAGCAACGCCTGGGGTTTTGTGAAGTATTGGTGACATTGCCCGCTTGATTATTGGAGGACTCGTTTCCTGGTAGTGAGTGAGGCTTGGCAGGCATTGTAACTGTTGGTTTGACTTATTAAGCTGAGGGTTAAAAGATCTGGGTAACAAGAAGTCTTGCAGGTGTGACTGTGGGAATATGAGCGTTGAGGTGGAAAATGGGAGGTATCTTAATAGAAATGCCTGGATGATTTGGAGGTTGCTTGGCTCAGGCAGGGGTATAGCAGCGCTACAGCCTGACAGAATCTGTTGGACTTGGTCACATGGGTGGCTGCTACTGAATCTCATCTGTTTAGGGCTGTTTCACCCCCCTGAACAATACATCTATGTGATTCAGTATCTGACTTCAAGTCTGAAGTCAGATGACACGTTATCCTGGCAAAAAATTGGTACATTATCTGGTTTCAGGGAGCAACTTATTTTCCTGCAGTTTTGCTAGAGCTCCACGCCAGCAATAAGCCGTTACGGGTAACAGTAACGCAGCTTCTGGTCATCACCAATCCTTACTTGACTGAGATACGCAGGATAATGTACCGTAACGCAGCAGAGAAGTATTGCAGAAGCCAGCAAAGCAGGAAATCTGTGGATAGAGGCTGCTCAAAAAAGCATTCAGAAATCTTCCATATTTTTTTTATGAAAAATAGCAAAAAAAGGACAGCGCTCCACCCCCTTCTCATGTATAGCAAAGCAGGCCTAAATTTACTCTGCTTCTCTTATGTTCAGCATAAATGTTGCAATTCTGTCTTCAGATAAAAAGGGGGATCCAATACTAATGTTGAGGAAACTTGATACATCAACTGGAATTTGGAGCCAGGTGGATGATTTAGGGATTCTTATCATTTGCACATTACTCCACAACTTCATTGGTAGGAAAAGAAAAACACCAGATTAAACAAGATGAACAATAAACCAATTGCCCTTCTGAGAAGATTTGATAATCAAGAAAGCAAGTTAGACCATAATTTACAAAAACATCTGATGGATTTGGAAATAAGTAAAGGATCAAAATTTATGGACCATACCATCCTCCATCAGAATAAAAAAATTTCAAAGTATATTTCCCTGTGAAATATAGCATGATTCCCAGATGTTCAATCATATTTTTCCAGTAATCTTTTTCTGTTTGAAAGAAAGACTGTGGATGAAATTTTTTATACCAATAGCAAATTGACACAAGTGATACCTGATTGACTTTTTAGTGAGAATGCTGTTTACTCAAATATTCATGGATCAAGTATATTTGTACTGGTGAAAAGCTTGACTTGTAAAATAGAACTTCTGTGGAATTTGCATCTTCAAATAATGGCAAGTGATTTTTGTTCACTGCAAATAATATTTCATGGAACCATTCTTTAAATCTATCTATCGCATTTGGAACTAGATCCATCCCTTTTTCCTGCTGTAAGGAAATCAGTAGTTTGTGGCACATAATTAAATGCCAAAGTGGGAACTTGACCTTTCTCTTGAAATGCCCTTCATAATCATTTCTTAAGCCTTCAATAAAGATTCTGGTTCTGTATTGATGAGGAGCTGATTTATTTGCATGCATAATCACTGGAAGATCCTTAATTTGAGTTTTTTTCCTTGAATAATCTGAATACAACTTGGATGAGGCTTAGCCAAGCCAACATAGATTCTTCTCAAGGGTTTTTATGATAGGTTCTTTTTCTAAGGTTTCTTCTTCAAACCTCAAAGCAAATGATCCAGGCTTCATTGATGCTGGAAACACTTCAATCACTGGAATTTTCACTCCTTATAAATCCCATGACTCATGAAATCTATCACTATTTTGATCAACCAACACCCCTTCCAAGACTGCTTTTGATAAAACTGAATTGACCATTTTCATTTTTGCCATTGGAATGGCACCATGGTTCAAACTGTTCCAAATATCAGGTTGGACATTTGTGTACCAAATTTCCATGATTGAAAATGCAATGTCTCAAGCTTGTTGCTGCAATTTGACTTCTTCCAATTTGTTTTTTTGGACCAATATCTCATGAGCTTTGAACATTCTTTTGTCTCCTGCTTGACTTAATTTTGGGATATCTGACTTTCCTAATAAATGATATGATTCTGCATTGATCCAATCTGATAATTTCTTGTTGCAAAATGGTTCAATCAAATCCAGATCTTCCAAAACAACTATGTTGATAAATCTAAGCCAGTTTTTTAAAAACAGTAGGTTTTTTGGAACATCATCATTCAAAGACTTGAGGGATAATAAAGGGGCTTCATTGAAGCATAAGTTCTTTTTAATTTTTTCTATTGCAGAGCATAACAATTCATTGTTGCCACAAATCAGATCTATCATATCTGACATTTTCCTTTTGTATTCCAAATTGCTCAATTCTATGTGTTTGAATTTTTGCAAGGCTTCTTGATTTGAGATTCCTTCATTTGGGAGAGCTGCATCATAATGGGAATATATCTTTTTTTTTATCAATTGATGAACAAGATTCTGGGGGATATTTGAGGTTTGTATATGATAATAGAACCAGGAAGTTTCAGAAAGTTTAGTATGTGTGAATAATTCCACTAGTAGTGCAAGATTGTTATGAAATTTTACATTACCAGAGTTCAAAGATGAAATTGAAGGATGAATATTCTGTGAGCTTATCCCTGGTATTTCATGATTGGAATGCAGAAATACCACTCCTAAAGATTAAATCAACAGCAACAGAAATTTGCATTAAGTCTTAAATTTGATTTAATGAAAGAAAAATTATTTCCAACTTGATATTCTTTTACTTACCGTCATTTTTAACATAGTCACTACTAAGAAATTTTTCTCCTTCAAGAAATTGCTCAACATTACCTTGATTCAATGACCCAACTGGAAAGTGCAAATCTTGTTGGAGATAATTTGACAATATGCCCGGGGCTTCAGGAGGCTGAGAGCTGGTTGTTCCTAAGCTGAAAGATGGAAAGGGGTACAAGAGCGGGTCTGCGGCTAGTTCTGGTCTACCAGGTTAGGAATTGATGGCTCCAACTCCTATAGAAAATATCATCAAAAGAACCCATACTTTAGATTTTATTTGATTTCTGAATGACAGCAAGGTCTCTTTTTAATTGCCTGCATTCTGCCTAGAATCGACTCCAAGAAACCTGTCTAGTTCAAAAAAGTATTTTAAAGCTTCATGATTCCCGGAGCTAAAATCTTGTAAACCTGACTGAAGATTATGCGGGTAAGAGGGTACCTCTAGATTGGAATGAGGCTGGAAGTTAGTTGTTACCCAGTTGTGATTGCAAGATGGTGCAAATTTCAAGAATTGGTCAGATGCTTCTGTGTGTAATGGTGGTGGTGGTAAAGGCAAAGTGTAAGATGATCCTATTTCTGGATGAAGGTTCCCCTGATGATAATTTTTTGCTTGGTGAGCAGGTACATCTGTTTTAAAGACAACAGGCATAATCCACAGTCAGAAAGAGACATTATTGTCAGTATTACTTTTTGTTACTCCTTTGGTTCTTTCAAGCCTTCGCTATCCTGTTTTGCTCACCGTGAAATCCAGATAGCGGTGAGGGATGAACATGATGCCTGGGGTAGTTTGTATTTCCTTGTGCCACCCAGTTTTCCAAGACGTTTTCTGGTAGTATCTTGCGTCTTTTGTCTGGACAATTATCCTAAACATCCATGATGACAATGAGAGTAAGCACCACCTAACTTTCCAGGAAACCCTGATTGCCAGACATCTTAGTCTTACCGTGTTGGTCGCTTTTGATGGTAAGCGAGCCTGGCTGCCGGTGCATCTCCTCATTTCTCCACAGATATTCATCAGTTTTCCTTTTGGAATATAACGTGTTCGCCAACTCGTGTTGTTTCACGTGATGAGACTCATCGAAGGACGACTGAAAGCCTTCTATTGGCCCTATATTCGGCAAGGCTCTGACTTTGAAGGTCGGCCCCAGTTGAATGAGCACACAGAATAGCAACACGGGCAGCATTTTCAGGCAATTGTCACCTGGCATGCGTGAGGTGTGGAGTTGAGGTTCTATCCGAGTAGGGCCGAAGCCAGTTGGCTGAGAGGGGGCGAGCCCACAGCGAGACTTCTGGCTGCGGCTTCACAATCTGGTCCCTCCCGGTCCCCAGGCAAAGAGTTTGGTGTGGGGCACAAACATGTGGTGGATTGGTGTGGGGTGCAGAGCTCAGTTTTCTTCTCCACCATTCCCCAAGTCCCGATTTTCATTACTCAAGGAATGGTGAAACAGAAGTTGACCAGGTCTCGAAATTCTCCATGTTGGGGATGTCCTTGCAGATGTGTAGGAAAACATCCTTTCTTGATCATCATTGCTTCATTTTCTATCCATCAAGGCTTCATTCTTCATGCCATTAGCGGTGTGAAACCAGAGCAATATGTTTTGCTTTTTTTCAACGAGCGCATGATAAAAAAAAGTTGTTAAGGAAGCCACAAAGGGTAGTTAGGTGAACAGCTTGCAGCATCTCAACAAGACAGGCGACTGTTACATGTTTATTTTGTCACTCTGACCAACGGTCTATGTACAATAATGCGCTCAGATGGAGGAAGAATTGGCACTCCAGATTGCTTGACGTTTGAATCTGAAGGGAGTGTCGTTCGGTCCCTGACAACCTTACAGGAACGCATAGCACAGTCGTCGCAAATCTCAAGCAGTGCGTCAGGCACAGTCGGACCTGTTTCTCCGCAGTCATGTGGAGGGAGAGTGGTCCATAAACTAGTTCCCGGAACGGTGGGAGAAGAGCACAAGATGAGACGCATTGGTTTTATTTTCCCTTTGTGAGCAGACTATGAAAACATGGGTTGAATGGCTTGGACACAAGAAAAGAAACGTAGATCCCGAGTGTTGCGTGGAATTACAAGGCTGTTAATGAGTCGGACATCACCCCTTGATTTTGTACGCTCCATAATCCTTGCCAGGCACGTACGGCTCCCATCTCGACGCCTGTTGGAAAGAAAGATCAGAAGGATAACGGGAAAGGGAGGATACGACGAGTTCACAGTTCGCAATTGTTGGAGGACATACAGGAAAGATATGCTTGGATCGATTGTACCAGGCCCGCGTCACCACTTTGCCCGCATGACTTTCGTCCTTCTCTACCGTCGCATCGGCAACCAGACGCACGTCGTCGTGGGCGTCGAAGTTGAATAGCGGGCCCGATTTCCCTCGTGCTTTCTGCGGGTTTCACGTGCCGGTGGATCGCCAAAGTGCGCAGAGAAACATGTTGGTTCCATTCACTGGAAATCAATCAGCTTCACGAAGATCGTCTAGTCAACAAGCTAATGAGCTCACATTCACGATGAAGTCATAGAACGTATAGTGCTGAGAATAGACAGCAAGTACAGGGCTTCAGATGCGTGGCAACCGGGAGAGAACACGAGAATGCTCACATGAGGAATGATAAGATCTTCCTTGATGTACAGAATATCCGCTACCGAGACACCACGAAGTTCAGGCCATTGGCCCCTCGCTTTCTCGAGAAAGGTGGCAATGCTATCGCCTTTCTTGCACTGGTGTCCAAGATTGATAAGGATCAATGCGACAGGCGAGATAATAGATATGTATACACTGGGGGAGATTGACGCACAGTGACCTCTTTACGATGCCCCGTTCCGTCCCAGTATGAGTATGTAATTTCGATATCCTCCTGCTTGATCGCTTCTTGCATCTTGAGCCACTTCTGTCTCAGCTCCTCCCGCTCTTTCCTATCAAGTTCTTCGCGGTCCCGGTCCGGTAAGAAGGAGGTGTCGACGGTGGGGTTTTTGCCAAACTGGCCCTTTTTGGATGAGCTCGTCACTGAAGTGGACTTGCACGGTAGGATCATGTGAGTATATGAGTCCATCCTTTGGGGTAAAGCATTGTAAAAAATGATGCCACTCACATTGTTTTGCGGTCGACACTTTCTCGTTTGCTACAGCCGCTTCTTCCTCGTCGTCCATAGCAAACGAGAGATTGTACTTGGACTTCTTCTTCTTCTTTTTTTTGGGTTCGTCCTCCCTAACAAGCATAACTTGGGTGAGATCTAGTGGTTGAAGCCTCTACACTGTATGCTTCAGGATGACTGACTTGAGCTCATTAGATCTTGCAGCCTCCCTCATTTTCTCTTCTTCGAGTGCTTGGCGCTTCTGCTGGAAGTCTTCTAGCTTGACGAGCCCGACTGTTTGCATCTTCAGGCTCTCTTCCATCGAGTCAGACTTGCCCACGAAGCGGTCGGCACCCGTCCGGTTCCGGTCCGTCTCTCGAGCCATCTCCACCTTCTGTCGCTCGAACTCATCCTGGGAAACGAGTGTGAAGTTTCTTCTTGTGAGAATGGGCAGAAAGAAACTGGGGTGAGAGAATGCTCCAGACTGACCATCATTTCCTTGCGTTTTTTCTCGTGCACCGCTAGAATCGCGCAGTTAGTTATTTCTGTTGTTGAGAAGGGCATGATGAGATGTTGGGGGCTTACCGATGCGGTGTTTCTCTGAAGTGGATGAGGCCATCTTGGAGGCTGAGTGTGTGTGTGTGTGCTTGGTGGTTGCTTGTTAAAGTTCTTTCCCGCCAGTGAAAGAAATAAACTTGACACAACCCGAGCACCGAATCACCCCGGGGGGTCTCCTCCCCCGGGTCCCCGCACCAGTGACCCCGTATATACCGGCTGGCGATAGTATTGGGGTATCCCACTTCCCCTGCCAATTTCTCAACTACATAGCTCCAACATGTCCACCAAGCGACCCTCGGAAGCGGGCACAGTGATTGCGAAGCGACCCAAGGCTGAAGAACAGAACACCCAGCAGCTAGTCGTCAGCAGCGATGGAACGGGGAAGGGCCAGCTCATCCAGACGGTCAAAAGGTTAACACACACGCTCTCTCTTGCGTGCTCGGCAGTTTAATGGTCCTCAACTGACTGGATGGCCCGTGTCTCCCCATGACGGAAAGAATTCCCATAACAGGACGAGTGGCTTGGCGGCGCCCATCATGGTACTCAGTGGACATTCGGTGAGTACATACTTCGCGTTTTTCTCTTGCACCATGTGATGGATGAGACACAGTTCAGTTGATCCTCCCATTCATTGTTGATTGTCACATCAAGGCAGAAGTCTTGGACGTGAAATTCGATCGATCCGGCGACCACTTGGCTTCAGCATCTGCCGATCGCACTGTCAACCTATGGTCTGTGTATGGGGAAGAATGCCGGAACTACGGCGTCCTGAAAGGCCCCAAGGGAGCCATCCTGTCGATCGACTTTTCGCCTCTTCGTCCCTTGGAGCGTCTGTACGCTGGCTCAGCCGACAAAACTCTGACGACCTTTGATCTGAAAACGGGACAGTCAGTGCGTCGTCATCGGGGCCACGGGGCCCTTCTGAACTCGATTTCAGTCTCGGGCGCAAGTGGCCACGAGTTGCTAGCATCTGCTTCGGACGATGGCACGGTGCGGATATGGCGCGAAGACGACAAGGAACCTCTGGATTCTTTTCAGCTGGGCTACCCTCTCACCGCTGTCGAATGGAGCGCTGACGGCCAACAGATCTTCGTGGGCGGACTGGATAACGATATCCATTGCTTCGATCTCCGCAAGAAAGAGGTCGCCTGGAGCCTTAGAGCTCACACCAATACAATCGCAGGTCTCAAACTCAGTCCGGACGGAAGCTTCCTTCTAAGTGCCGCATTCGATGACACACTCCGAATCGTGAGCACATTCATCTCACGCGCATCGTGCTCGTCCTGTCCCCCTTCATTCAACTAATCGTCTTCCTCGGTTCATATCCTTCAAATTCGTAGTGGGATGTCCGGCCTTTTGCTCCTGTTACCAGCACACATGGTCCGAACGCTCCCCGTCGTCTAGTACAAACGCTGTTAGGGGCACCAGCTGGATTTGACAACGTAAGTTTTCAATTATCACGGCGTAGAAACTACTACTCATCAGGGGACTAAAACGGCTTACTTTCATTACCGTTTGGATTTTGGCTTCACTTGATTGTGCACCACAGCAACTCCGGTCGCCAGCCTGGGATGCATCTGGGGATAAAGTCGCGGTGGGCGCAGCGGACCGAACGCTGTGCATATGGAACGTCAACACGGGCAACATACTGTATAAACTACCTGGCCACAAAGGGACGGTAACTAGCTGTGCATTCCATCCTAAAGAACCCATCATTGCAAGCGGCGGCGTCGACCGGCAGGTGTTCTTGGGCGAAATCGACCCTGCCGCCCGATAGACAACCTGTGGACCCGCCATCCAGCTCATCCCAGAACATGTAACACCCAAAAAAAAAACTATCACAATCGTGTTACCAAACTCACATGTCACGCTATGGAAATTTAAGCAAAGTCCAAACAAAATGATCATGTGGAGCGACATATCCATCACTGTACAGACATACTCATCTCGACTGACGAACAGCTTTTTCTGCACTCCGAATTCCCTGCAGCCAGATTGACTGCCGTTGCTTCCAGAAGCCTCCTCCCCCGATCTACGACTTTTCAAGCGTAGAAACTAATGCTCAGTCGGTGGACCGTGGATCTCATAACATGCCCTGGGAGCTTGATCATACTATCCTGATAGTTACTAGAGGATTCCTTTGGCTCAAGCTTGTTTGGGATTGAAATGTTAGGAACAAGAGATATTGAGTGTGGTGCCACTCTCATCACGCAAAACAGGTTTTTGGTGCAAGATATCCCTTTCCTGGGGTGCAACCCAAAAAATCTAAGATCTGGTGGGGCCGGGGTCATGAAGGGTTCAATATGAGTTTTGAACAAAGTATTGACGTCCATATAGTAGAACATGTGTGTTGCAAAATGTCTTTGATATAGGCAAAAAGTCCTGAATCATACCTGTTGAAGCAAGTTAGGTATATATCTTGTAAGTCTTCTGGGCAGTAAAATCAAGGTGAAGAGATGCTTGAGTCTGAAAGGTAACATTGAGAAAGAGATGGAGGCAAACGGATTCTTCTAGCTTCATTCGTGCACCCAAAATTATGCGGACGCTCAAAAAACATCATCCTCTCTTTTGTCCTTGTAATGCCTGAGATGAAAGCCACACATAATACACTTCTCATTAGGACGGTTCACGTTAGGATTTTACACATTTTTAAATCAGTTTTTAACCACCTTAATGGATAAAATTTCATAAATCATTCACACCTCTATATCTGGATGTTTTGGAAGATTTGGATGAAGCCAAATTTTAAGTGAAAATTTTATGACAAGTGTCATGCAATTGAGGTTCAAGTTGGTTATAGTGCCCAACGTGAGCCGTCCTATTGGAAAGTTTAAGAGACACCCCCGTATTTGTATCATCACAGCATGTAAATAAATATGTATCCTTGAATCATCTTCAGATTTGGAGTATCTATTCCATTGTAACTTTGTACAGAGTTACCATTAAACCCATCAGAAACTCAACCCACCCAAGTTTTCTTTTGAATTGTTGTGTACCTCTTCGTCAACCAATGGGTAGAAGGGGATGTTGTATGTATCAGCATGTATTCACCTCCATATCACCATGGCCTGTTTGCCTGTCTGTTACATTGTACCTGTTTATCTAATGTGCATACAAGCACGCACGCCCATCTACCATGACCTCAAGGCTCACAAGAAAGTTGACGACAGTTGACAACTTCAGGACCCAGGAATGCGACTCGCACTACACCAACGGGAAAGACTTCGTTATCCTTCAAGATCTTCTACACAGCTGTGCACCGGTCATATGCATCCGGCTACCCCTAAGACCCGTGCTTAGTTGATAGGGTTGTTTCTGCTCGTTTGTTTTGTATTCTCTTCTTACCGGGAATCCGTCCCATAAACAAATCTATCATGAGGCCATCGGCCATCCTGTGTTGTGTTCGATTACGTATTTATTTCTCATCACCTGATCTGTTGTAAAATAAAAACCAGGATTCCTTAGACCAAATCAGAAGAACCAAGCCAGCCGAGGTATTTGTGTCATGTGTACCAGTTGTGTACCCGCTCTATGCGTAGTATCACTATGTACATGCCAGTGTTTAAATGGCGGGGACTCCGGATTCGTGATACATCGCTGATCTGGTAAGTTTCTGGGGGTGCTTTTCCAATCCATCAAGTAAATACATATTTATATCTACATACGGGATTCTACCCTCTTGAAATTTTCCTGGGGTACATACAATCTATCTCTTGTTTTCCTATCAATCCAAACGCTACAAACCCATATTCCTTCCCCACAAGGTATACATAAACACTCCAGGGTGTGAGTCTCTCCTCGCCCCGTAGACTATATAGAACGTGAAGCGCTCCTTGAAATATCCACTGGTCCAGGTAGGTGGTTATGAGAACACCTTGAGAGCGTGAGCCGCAACTGACTTTCCCGTTACTCTTCGATAGAAATTGACTTAGGATACCCCCGGCGACCATTTCATGAAATAGACGGTAGTCTTCTGCGTATTCGGTTCGGATTTTTTCCAGTCACTAATCCGTGTTCACCAACTGCTCGACCCACAGCTACCCAGATCACTTGCAATTACTCCCCGTCCTCCCATCTTTGATCACATCCCAGCCATATCTATCCACAAACAAAAATAAACTCACAATGGACAACGGTGCCCTTGAAGAACTTCTCTCCTCATTCGCCTCCGACACATTCGCCATCCAATCTCAACCTGAGAAAGACCTGCGCGCCTCCTTGATCAATTTTTTTGCAATTAGCAATGGCCCTAATGGGGTGCATGATCCGAATAACAACCTTAATTCCTCAGCAGTCCGGCAGCAGGCACACCCCACCGTGTCAACTCGGACTACTCCTCCCGATGCCCATATTTCTTTATCCTTCCAAGCCAACGAGCCTCCCCCGCATAATACGCCCTTGGGGAGCCCTATGGAGGAAGGTTTTTTTCAATTATCAATCGCTGAAAATAACGCCTCCGGCTCGCTTGGAAATTATCCAGCCGCTCTCTCTCCAACAAGCAATAACCCTCAGCCAGCACCAATGAATCATGATCCAACCACGACCAGTGACTCTTTTGGAAACTGTCTGAGCTGCTTATATTCGATCGCCTTCCACCCGAATGCCATACCTCACCATGCTCCCAATTGCCAATTCAATCAATTCAACAACAATAGCCAATCTCATCATACGTACAGTTCTAATTTATCTGCCGCTCACCCCTTCTCTCAACCTCAAGACGGATCGCAATCAACCGCATTTTAATGTCCTTTTAAACAAGGTACACGCCAATAATATCCGTTGGTTGATATTCCGTCGCGCTTGTTGCTCATTAATGTAGCTTATACCATGAAGACTGGGCCAGTTACCACATTATCTGGAAGTTGTCATTCCATCAGTCGAGCCCCCCTTCCAGCTATGCCGCTCTCCAACCCCCTCAGGGCCAATTTCTACTACTTGCACACATATACTAACATTTGAATATCTTGAAAAAATACGTTGCATTTCAATAAAAAATGTCTTGGTCGTTGTTTGTCCCTTCTTTCATTTTTTGACAATTCCACAGAGCCGCTTCTTGTTTTCTCCCGTTTTCCTTCCAATCAATCCCGCCCCTCCCCCACATTTCTATGGTCACCGCTGAAATTGAATAGCTTTCCTTGTGCAAAATCCATAACAGCTTTCTGAGTATGCTGGTTTCTATTGAGAAGCAATCATGATGATCCAAGATATCAATGAACACTATACATCTGTTATTCTGAAAAGATGGAATCAGATTTGATCAATTTTTGAAAGCCTTGATATCATCCTATTAACAGAGTTTACCAACACCACAAATCAATGAATTCTATCTTAAGACAGGAGTAACATATTTTAGTATGGTCAAGTATGGTCACTCAATACTAATGAAACAGAGTTCACAGAGGAACATTGCTCAAATATAAGCAGATACAATATAAAAGAAAGATGGACAACTACATGAATGTAAAATTTGATCTAAATAGCAAAATAAAAACAAAGAGAGAGAAAACACCTTCTTTTCAACCAACCCCCACCCACTAACCTAACTAAGTCCCACCCTCCGTCCGCGGTCAAGTGGTGAAGCATTGTGCTTGCCGACCAGAGGGAGGGACTTACGGCTTATGTCACATTCCTTGCTCCAGCCTTTTTCAACTTTGGCTGGTGAATATTTCCAATCGCCAATAGCTTGTGATCTAGGGAGTATCTAATCATAATTTTTACATCCCCACAAGCACTGGTGTCTCCCCTTTCTCCCTGTCCTATTTTCACCACTTCATGACAAGTAGCCTATTTTTGATTAATTTTCAAAGACCAGCAGCATTGGCCCTGGCTTTCCATTACTGCTCAATGCTGGAAGCTGGAAAATGCATACCTTCCAATATGGCCTAGGATTGCATATACAGGACTGTAAACTTCTGTTTCAATCCAAGTATCCCAAAGAATTGGATTTCAGGCTCTTATGTATTAAGTTTTTTTCTTGCTTTATTTAATAACGGAAGTTGGTACACCAGACAAGACATGGATACAGATTCAGAGGAAAGAGGGGGAAATAATGAAAAGCTTCACAGCGGAACAGCAAAATGAGGCAGGTGAGATTGAACAAAAGGACAAGATTCACAAGAACAAAGCGCACATTTTCATTGGCAACCATTATCCAACATCATGTCAGATGAACAAGCTATGAGCGCCCGAGTGGAAAACACTCAAAATCTGTTTTAGGCTAGAGCCAAAACATAGACATAAGGCCTAAGTCCCTCCTTCAGAGGGTCCCTGCCGGACAAGTCCCCCTTCCGACATACAGAGGGACTTAGTTAAGTTAGCCCCACCCACTGTGTGTGATATACTCATAAGCAACTTGTCTCATGTCACTCTGCCTGGTATGCTGCCCCTTTATATGTTGCTGTGCTGGTTACCAACACATAATTTGTGACTAGGCCAGGTAAGTTCCCATTTCTTCTTACCCTGAGTTTTTATTACATCCATGGGCATCTCAGCTTTGACCACCTGCACCATTCTACTTTTAACACACTGGCATCATCAGGCTGTAAGTTCAACTGATGACTTCAACACCTTGCATTGTAAGGTAAGAGCATGTAAACATGTTGATTTTCATGGACATGGACCACATCTGGTGTTGGGGAAAGCCTGCAGACAAGCTCAAAAGTGCTTGTCTGAAGCTCCCCAAAGTGACTGACAAATGCTTGGCTAGATTACCGCAAGTATGTCACTCAACAACATTCCAATGCTTTTAAATTTGGCCCAGCAAATGTGGGATGTTGAATTAGAGACTGCAGTGGGTCAACAAAGTAGATTGGGTCTGTCAACTTCAGATAGACACTCAATTTATAGTCCACAGTGGAGTTGCTCTTAGATCCTAACCTATGAAACATGAACCCCAGACCTTGGATTCACATTTCATGGTTGAGAGGGATCAAAGTTTAACATGGTTGTGCACCCCAGCTTGACTGGAGTCTGGGATACTCTCACCAAAAAATTAGCCTGTTGGACAAGTCAGTCCAGCAAGGTATTGATTGCACTGATATTATTTTTCAATAAGTACAGAAGCCTGGTGCTGGCCGGGTGCTGCTTGTCTTGTTGGACAAAACCAGTCCAAGAACTTTTTGGAGTTGTCCAACATGTTAGTATCAAAACCAATTGTGACAACAGGCGTGAGATCACAATGAAGGTTCAAATCCTCAATTGTAAGACATCATGACTGTACTTTATGCTCCAGACCAACATCATTTGGCTGGGGGAAATATCAAATTGTGAGATTTGGCCAGCATAAAATTATTCACATCTGGAGGTTTGCCAAACATAGCCATCTGCAACTGTGATGTCCAACCCCCCCCCCCCCCCCAAGATAAAAATAAATCAATTATTTCATGGTTCTCCCAAACAGAGCCTTTATTCTTGCAGTGCCTTAACCAAGCCCATGATGCTGGCAGTGTGCATGCTAATCTATGTACAGTGGCGCAACCCATTCCACCGTACACGTTTTCTGGGCGTCCAAAAAGTTTGGAGGAAAAAAATCAATAAAATCCGCCCTGGAAAGGCCAAAAGGTGAGAAAAATAGGGTTTTTGGGCTCAAAACCCAAAAAAAGTTGTCCAATTTTTGCCGTCTGTATGAAAAAATCACACTCCGCAGCCAAAATGACATGCTTCAAATAGGTTCAGATGTGGTCAAGGCTGAAATTTATGTACATATAATTTGGTGAGAGGCCTTACCCATGATTTATCAGAGTTTAGTACATGAATTTGGCACTGTATGCTCATTTATAAGCCCATAGCGTCCGAAATGTTGACCCTCCCCAAAAAAAAACTTTTTTGTTAGAGCAGTAGAAGCTTATTCCTTTTATGTATGGAATCTACAACCCTCAATAAGCACAAATCTATAATAAAAATGGGTGATGAAGCATATGTGGCAACAAACATTAGGTCTGAATGACCAAAATTTTTTTGCTGGTGGATGTGTACAGTAGAATGGGTTGCGCCAGTGTACCTGTCAAATCTGCATGTGGGGTGTAGATCAAACTGCCAAACAGATTCTAAACTTTATTTGGTAACAAGAATTGAGTCACACAACTTCTCACCACCAAACAAGGTTTGGAAATTCTCAAGTGTGGAATGTGAGTGACAGGAAGTCATCCATTGTGATATATACATAATCACTAGATTGGCATGGTTATGTGTATGTATGTATATCCTGGCTGTGCTTTTATTAGCCCAGTTCACATAAGGTCATCGTCAGTAAAATTTAAGTAAAATTTAACTGACATCAGCAAATGTTTTTAAGTTTTCCCACCCAAATCACGCCAAATTACACCGTCAGTAAACAAGGTCTGGCATCAATATCAGTAAAAAAATAAGCTAATGTGAACCCCCCTATTCAATTGGTAACTTGAATAAATACAGTCATGTCATGAGGTTGCTGTCACATTATAAAAGGTTGTCTGAATATGTAATATGGGTTTATGGTATGGGAACTGAATTGATTTTCTGACTGGAGATTTGAAATATGGTTTATATTATTTCTGTTGGGGTTAGGGTTTCCTAGACTTTGGTTGTCATGCAAACTTGCCCAAGATAGAGATTGCTGTGCAGTGGGTGGGGTGGAGATACTCCAAATTGAGCAATCACCCAGTGTCTGTGTTGCTAAGTCCATACTCTCATGCAAGTCATGTGTAAGCCAAGCCTAATATGTAACATTCATGCATGACTAAATGCATACACGGCACGAACAGCGCATAGAATAGGGCCAGCAAGTGCATACTGACGTCCCCCTGTTCAGAAAATTGTCAATTCCCACTTCAGCACTCCCCTCACAGTCTCACCACCACCTTCTGCCCCAGGAAGAAGAAAAGAACTACATAAATACATAGAAAATAGTAGAAAGGCCAGAAGGACACAAAGGAAAGAACAAGTGAGTTGCAACACAGGCTCAACGCACTTCAACTGAGCACTGAATATCCCTTCATCTGGTGAGTTCTTTTGTCGAGACGACTAAATACGACTGAGGGTCTTCCCCTTTGAACTAAATATGTTGCCGATGTCCACAATGTGCGTATCTGTACTGAAACGTTTTCTGTTGTTTCTTGAAGATTGGCCATCCAGATATAGTATTCTTCGTTACCTCCGATTAGACAGAGGTTCACTGGACGTGAGTAGCACCCTCGTTCATGGAAATAACTAATCCAAAGATCTGAACCTGAAGTTGCTGTCTCCAGCTCGCAAGAGCTGTCTCAGTAGATTTGACAGACGGCCACCCACACTTCGCAGCGTCACGCGTTTCTGGGCAGGTCAGCGCCATTCCACTCTTGCAAAATGTACCCATTTCTAACTTCCTTTAATTTTTTCTTGGTCTCCTCCATCAACCAGCTTGCCATTCCCGTTGCCGCTTAGCCCTTCGCCGATTGTTTTTTTTGTTTTTTTGCCGTTTCTCGCTGGCGATTACACAGCTCGTTCTTTGCCGGCCGCCCATGTCCGAAGTGCTCGTCGGAGAACCCTCGCTCGCTCAAATTCACGGCAACATTCGTCTCGCGGAGTCACTAGCCTCACAAAGTGGCAGTGATGTCACCCCTGAACGTCAAGAGGGTTAGTCGCGTTTTGATCACGACTTTTTCCACATTAGCGCTCTATGGCGATTATTAATTCCTGATTCTTACAATCTTTTTTGCCAGAAATCCTTCAACTCCTTCGGAATCGCCTCAACCTCATGAACAGAGCCGTGCAGCTTGGCCTACTGGAACGCTACGTTAGGATCTGCCGCAAGTCCTCAACCAGCTACCCACCCTTCCCGATCACGGGAATCAAAACCTGTCTCTATATCATCAAAGTCGCAACGGATACAAGCGACTTGTCCATTAAGGAAAAACTGGCCATCGTGATAGAAAACTGGAGAATTATTCTGGAGCAGGAGATCGACCCTGTACTCGCTGGACCGCAACCTGTTTGGACCTGCAAAGCTTTATGCCAACTCACTGGGCGGGGCCCAACCACTCCAGATCCACCTATTCCGAATTCTACCAAAAGGAAGCGCTCACAGGATAATGCAAACGAGGCTCATGATACATTGTCCGTTTTTCTTTTTTCTTTCTCCCCAATATCATGGATGGCTTTGAACTGACGGCACGATTTTTCTAAATACCATCAGCATCCCCAAATCTTCTCCACAGCCTCAGATTTGTCGAGCTTCCTCATCAAGAATTTCAGAGGATGCAGTATTGCAGGATAGCCCTCGTCATTTGACACCAAGTACCCTCAATACTGCCAATGGTACTACCCAGGAGCGTGCAATCTGCCCGAATTCTGCACCACCTGAATTCAACAAACCTGCCAGCGTCGAAACGCATTTACACCATAAACTAGAACTTCTCAAATCATCCTCTTGTGATCCTGTCAACAAAGTAAAGACACCTTCTGTGCAGACATCATCCTCTACGGTAACCAACCAAACTCCAATCACTCCGACTACCTCTCGTCTACTCCTGTCACCTTCAACTGAAAGCTCGTCAGCTCTACAGCAAACAACAGTAATTACCCCACCTTGTAATACACCATCATCGAATGTCGTCGATCACAAAGCCTGTTTACCACTAGAATCTTTCAAGTCGCAGTCTTCAATTCCTTCTCAAAGTCAAACATCAAGAGTCGCTCCACAGAATTATCAACTTATCAAAGCATCTACCTTGACGTTTAACAACCCAGCCGTTGAGTGCAACCATGAGACACACGCTGTGATAGTTTCGAGTGCCCCCTCTATCAGTCCTGTCATCTCAGCGCAAGTACATAGTTGGCAAAATGCATTTTGTCTCCTTGATTCGGCGGTGACCGAACTTCTGGAAATAATGCCGCTTACTCCAGTCGTTCCTCTCAGCACTGCCTCCTTCAAACCCAACCCTTATTCGCCCAGCTTTCAATGGGTACCGCGGAGTGCTTATGCCTATACAGACCCGCCAGGGTTGAGCTTGACCAACATTTCTCCAATTCTGACTTTTCAACCTCAGCTGGAAACACATCCTCCGCCTACCAGACCTTTCTCTGTTACTAACCCTACTCCATCTGGGTCAAACCATCTGGCGTCGAGTGAAAAGGATTCAGAAAAGAAAATGCTCATCGCCTCATCATCCTCTCCGGTTACGCGTGATATAAGTGTGGCTCGTCACAAACTACCATCACATGCGTCGCTACAAGGACCGCTTTTACCGCCTGCAGAATCTTGTGCTCGAGCTGAACCAACTCCA
Source organism: Puccinia coronata f. sp. avenae (assembly GCA_002873125.1). NCBI lineage: Eukaryota > Fungi > Basidiomycota > Pucciniomycetes > Pucciniales > Pucciniaceae > Puccinia > Puccinia coronata. Next base: position 32,528 of record PGCI01000226.1, on the reverse strand, counting down.
TCACGTCCCTTGACTTCAAGCAATCAAGTTAGTAGCGTACAGCCTAGTCCACAACAAGCCAACCAGATAACGGAGAACGCTATTCCGGATTTTGATGTCACGGAGGCTCAAAAAAAGAAATTTGTCGATACCTACCGACACGTTGATGCCCATGGAAAAGCCAAGTTAGAGGCCACCCTGCGGAAGAGTAATCTGTGGCATGTTTTCGCTCCTCTTCTCAGCACCTCTGCCGCCCCGGGAACTCTCAGCACTAGCACGCCTCAGACCGTTTCACTCGCCCCTGAGCGGAACGCCAGTGCGGCCTTGATACACCCCAATCTAGCCACCACACCGCAGCTATCTAGTTCCCCCGAAAAGTCTAATCCAGTAAGCATAGTCGACAAGAGCATGAATGTCCCGACGGTCGTATCGTTACAGCAATCTGTGGCGCGCTTGCCTAATTCTGAGCCCTCGGAGCCTATGTCCAATTCGGTCACCTCACAGCCTGCGAAAGCTTCGTTTAACCCAATTTCTATCCAAAGTGCTAAACTGTGTAAGGAGGGATCGTTAGATCCCATTCTGTCTAGGATGATTTCGGCTATGCTTGTAGCGGAACCGCAACCAACCAGCTTGATCATGACTGCATTGGAATCCTTTGATATTCGTAACCAGGAGGTCATCATAACTCACCTCAAGGCACTTGCTATCCCGATTCATCATGACAAGGTCACTTTTTGGCAGCTACGCACTCAGGCTAAACCAGCTTCGCCCTCCACCACATCCCTCATAGATCCATCCTTTTTTGCGAGTCATTATAACTCAACGCACAAACCTGCTGATCTGATGACTGCCTCAAATCAGAAAACTGAACTTGCGCGTCCACAGCCTAGTTATTCACTTCATAACGGTGCCGCTGAGAAATGCGCTTCTGACCCCCAAGACCAACATGTCATATCCGAACAGCTGAACAGCACATCACAACCTCAGGTCAAGCCGGCTAAGCCTCAAGAAACGCTTACGCAGAGTTCGAGCCAAATCGACGCAGTCGGGGAGGTACCTGGAGATGAGAAGGAGGTCATAGAAATTACTGATCTGGAGGCCAAGAAAGTGACTTTTGTGCGTGACCTAGAGGGTGGGATAGATACTCCAGTTGGAGAAATGGAAAGCACTCAAGTGGCTACCATCGGACGAGGCGGAGACACGGGATCTGATGAGCGTCCTTCAAACACCAAGAGATCGCCGAGGCGGCTGAGAGCTTCGCTGATAACAACCAGGCAATCTCGCAGACCAAGCCCTTTAGGAACAGCGAAAACCCCGCAAGAAAAACTTTCGTTCAATATCCTCTACGACGGCTTGCCCGGCTTCCCGGACGCCGATCCCTCCATTCAAATCCCCGGCGCACCCGCGCGCATCTTGGCCCGGTATCCTCCTGATCAACAAATGCCTCCCATCAGAACCTTTGTACCATTACTTAAAAAATCTAGATCTTAACGTGTTTTTTTTCATTTTAAATTTTACTCACGTTGTTTATCCTTAGCGTTTCCTTTCATTTTTCCTTTTGGTAGTATCCATTTTTTCACCTTCATGTTTACTATTATTATCATTATTATTTGATTGATTTCTTTATCGTTCGGGCACCATTCCCCCACTCCCTCAACCCACGTTTCACTTGGTGAGAAAAACGGTGCCACTTCTGTTGGGAAAACCCAAAAAACACTAACAAGCAACCGACCAACCCGCAGAAGCAATTAATTGCCTAGCTGGCTAGATAGTTCATTTATCCAATCTTTGTCGAGAACAGTAAATAAATCTATGCCGGTTTTCTATATTTCTTATCTGTTCAATGTTTTTCTTTTTTTCTTTTTCTTTGTATTATTGATGTCTTTTCACATTCATGGCTGAGTTCATATTGGGAACTGAAAAACGCAACCATTAGCACGCTGAAAGCAACTTGCACTTTTTTTTTTATGAAATTGATGATGATACATCATGTTGCATAATTATAAAAGTGGCCGGGTGACCATCACATGGATAATGATCTATGTACTGCCACACCCTGTATTAAAATTAGTAATTATTAGAAAGGTTTCAGACGCTTGGTTGGCCATTTACTTTTACCATTTAATTCTTCTTCTGCAAGAACACCTCTTTCCTACTGCTGGAGCTCCACAAGCACAGGATAAAAGCTATTCTGAAAGGTTTAAAATAGTCTTTTTTTTTCGTTGCGGGCACACCCAGATGCATTGGGGCTACATTCCAAGCGTGCCATAATATATGCTGTCCAGTGTGTGGCGATGACTCAGCAAGATCAGAACAGGATTAGGGTTTGAGCGCAGCGGAGTGGCAAACTTAGTGTATCTAGATTAGGTTTCCCGTCATCGTTGTATTTAGATCCACCACTATCGTTGTCTCTCCTCTTCTCTTTTTCTTCACTCATCTTGTTCGCGTCACTCGCCCCTGTACCTTCATCAGGTACTTAGCTCGCTCCCTCTCGGAGTTCCCTCTCCTCGTGCTCACCGCTGCCCACTGGTTTCTCTCAGCCTGTAATACAGTGTTACCAAAGTCGCTACAGTGTACTGTGTTATCCACAATGAGTTAATTGGGTTCAAAGGAGATGAACCTCACACGTGCCAATTTTAAATCTCTTTGGCTTTCAAGCCAAGAAAACTTGGGGTAAAAGCCAACAGCAAGCAGAGCTGACAGGGCTGATTGAGCAGCATGAGGATTTAAAGTTAACTCAAGTTGGCAGAGTATATCCTGGGTTCATGCATGTCATTTGGTTGCTTGAATTGTGGGAGCTGCTCCCAAAGTTCTCAAGGTAGCCTTAACAATACCATTAGAGCTTTGTGAGGCTGCTTTGGGAGTTGGTCATCATCTCCTTTCCAGGAACATCTCCTCCTCAATCAAATGTGGAATTGTCACGAAATTTCAACATTCCAAGAAGAGAGCTGCTGTTCCTCAAGCAAGGTAAAGTAAGCACTTGGGAAACGGAGGTGGAGAGGTGAGGACTGCTTCCTTTTAACCTACTTCCAAGCACCCGCTCTTTCAAGGTATTAACTCAATCTTACTGAAGAGTTCTAGAGTTTTCGTGGGCTGAGGCTGCCCGTGAAAGGATTACTGAGTTTAAGTATGATTTCTCTCATCAGACTTGTGAAAAAAAAAATACATGCATGAGATGCTGGAGTAAATTGAAGACGATGAATAGATGATTTGCATTCATCATTCGTCATCAACTATCGTGAGACCAACCGATTGAACGACAGGGACATTGGGTGATGGATGGTTGTTTGAGTTGTTGAGATCGTTGGTATCTACTTTTCCTTCGGGTGAATGTCCACTCTTTTCAGCTTCTTCATTCTCATCCTCGTCATCCAGGGATTGTTGGTTAGGTTGCTTGAACACCATTCCTTCAGCGATCGGAGCGGCCCCTAATTTCTTTCTTTTCTTCTTGGGATCATCTTCGTCCTCTGCGCTCGAGTCGTCCGAGTCCGAATTTCCTGATTGATGCTCGCCATTCGCGGGTTGACTTTTCCCATCCTTCTGCTTCTTCTTCTTTCGCAGTTCCTTCTTTTTCTGTCTCTTGAGCCGTTTCTTATTTGTCTTAGCTTCGACCTGTGCCTTCACTTCTGCTTGCTTCTTCTCAAATTCTTCTTTCAATCGCTCCTGATTATTGCCATGTGTGTGAGAATTGACGTGACAGGGTTTTGGTGGATAGATACATCTACATGGCTTACCTTTTCCTCGTTTTCATCCATGAGTCTTAGCCGTTCATATTCTCGCCTCCGACTTTGTTTGTATACGTGAAATTCACCTGATCCGGCCCCGGCTGAACTACCTTGGACATTCTACTAATCCATATTAGAAAAAAAGGAATCGTTCATATCATTAAATTGGGGGCGTCTCATTCCGGTCGGGAAGCGTGGATGCGAAAATTCAATAATCATCGTGCGCGAGAGCTTCACTTAACCAACCTTCATCATTTCCCTCGGTGGCCGGATCGTTTTGTCTCGAGGGGCTTTGGGAAAATGAATCTCGCGTGCTGGGTTCTGTGGAAAGTGGAGAAAGAGAGAAAAAGGATTTGTTAAGTGAATAATTGACATTCGCCATTGTGGCCGGGAGTAATTCATATAGATCCGAACGAGTGGCTAACCTGTAGAAGTTTGGCCACTTCTGCCCTCTGCTTTTCCAACGGAGTGGGTGCATGCTTATTAGCTGGTAAGAACTCGGGGTCTAGCTTTGGTTTCTTGGTGGGATTAGTCCCGTTTGCGCCCGATTTCCTTCCGGTATGTTCTCCCCTGTCGGCATTTTCACACAAATATACAAGCGGTCAGTTCCGATTAATTGTATCGTGGATTTCGGGTGTCAATTCGTATGGTTTCGAAGGGAGTTTGCACAGCGAAAGTGCTGTTTGCATCAAGTGGAGGTCAGTGGTCTGACGAATTACTCACATTCTCTGAAAGTTGAATCGTTGTTGTCTCTTCTTCGCTGCTCATGCCGGTGACTTGAACATTGGGCAGTCCCCGAACCCCCTGGCATATTCCCCGAACCCCCCGGCCCTGCAAGAACAGCTCGAGGTTGAAGGGGGTTGATCATGAACTATTCACTGTCAACACAGGTCAACACGCTTATATCAACAGTCTAACAATGTTGATCACCTGATAATCATTGGCCTTGGGAATATGTTCATGGAAAGGTGAATTACCCTGCTGACATCCAAAATCCAGGGAGCTTGAACAACCCACCCTCCTGATTTACTTCTTTCTAATAGGGGGGTTCACATTAGCTTATTTTTTTACTGATGCTGATGCCAGACCTTGTTTACTGACGGTGTAATTTGGCGTGATTTGGGTGGGAATATTGCAATGAACTAGGTCCAGACAATGGTAAGTGGAAGGATGTTCATTGCAATGAAGGAAAAACATGAAAGAATAGAGAGGAGATAGAGACAACTAGGTCCAGACAATGGTAAGTGGAAGGATGAGGAGAGCCTTCCACGTCCCACGGCTGGCCTAGGTGACTACAACCATAGATGTCACAGGCTGACACATGTGAGTGAAACATAGGAGAGCAGACAGAAAACAACAACTTCAACAGGGAAAACTTAAAAACATTTGCTGATGTCAGTTAAATTTTACTTATATTTTACTGATGATGACCTTATGTGAACCGGGCTAATATCTTCAGAGACCCGTCTTCCTTTTTTACTTCCTTATATCTTTGGCGCTTGATAGAGCAGCAACAACAAGTGTACTGGAGCAAAAAAAAAAAAAAAAAACACGTGCATGATGAATGGGAAAGGTATGCCACAAAGAATGGAATTGATCATTCGTGTTTTTTTGGATGTTATATTTGTATGTAGTAGCGCGCCTTGTGGATCCTGAATTATAATGTTGTGATGGCACTTCATATATGTAGTGAAATGAAATTTAAGAACAGAGGGAAGGTGTTTCCCAAAATTTGGCAGTTGCTAAAATCAATGTCTGACCCTTTTCGTTCGTTACTATACGACGGCAAAATGAGGGGAGCCATAGCGAGGTTTAAAGTGGCTCACGCAGGCAAGCAACACGTGTTCCATGAATGAGATGGCGCATGCGTTTGCCAGCAAGTTTTGCGGGAGAGCGAAAAAAAGAAACCGACGACAACTGCAGGATTTGAACCTGCGCGGGAAATCCCAATTGATACCGAGTCATAATGATTCGAGTCAATCGCCTTAACCACTCGGCCAAATTGTCTTGCGGATGACTGCGAACCAACAGGTGGCTATATGATGATAATTTTCGATCTAGCGCTAGACACGTTTGGCAACAAAAAATTACAGGTAAGAAAAATTCCAGAGTTTCAACTCGGTAAGTTTGGAATTATGGGGAGACTCTGAGGAATGAGGGTCCAATGGAGAAAGGGGCGTGTCTAAGGGAGGATTGGAAGGAAGGCCGAGTGGGGTGGATACCGGGTTAGTTGCTTTGCGTCTGGACCCGGCACATGTTACTATGGTCGTCGAAGCTGTCGGATTGAACGAAGCAGCGCCGATGGTATCTGCGCACACAAATGGAGGCAAAAATTGATCAGTAAGTTTAGTGGTGGGGAGGTCCAGGAAGCTGTTCCCTGTCCAGCTCTTCCCTACGGGTCTGTGGAGCTGAACGAGTATACTGCAGGCAATTTTCAAAAGTACGAACCGGAATGGATTTGAAACTCTTGAGCCGGTTGGTTGACATCCGCAAGGCTGTAGAGTCGAATTTTTCCGTCCTGTCGAGCAAAAAAAAAAAACGATATTGATCAGTGGAAAATTACGATAGAGGGGCGATAGCACCTACAGTTGCCCCGGTGATCAAATTGGCGCCGACCCAATCGATATCGAAATGGATTTTTTGGTTGGTCCTTCCAGGCCTATAGAAGCGGTGAAACGGTGTGGCTCCATATCGCAGATCCCAACAAACGATCTGGTTACTCTTTCTAGAATTCGAGAACATCACTTGATCGTTTTGCGGGTGAAATTTAACCTATTCCAGAACATCAACGGGATTAAGCCAATGAATTCTCGTCGCGTTAAAATGCAAGAGGGTCATGATTAAACAAACGATCCGATTATGCAACTACAGTAAGTAACAGATATTGGTTTGGTAGCGGAATCTTTACCTGAGTCACACCTGTCGTTTCAGTAGTGTTAAATATCAGGGCGGGTGCCACCTCGCTAGAATTCGTATCATGTAAAGCAATCTGTCCCGAATACGATCCAGCAGCCAGTAGTCCTTGCCTCGCAGGATCTGAAGCCAGGGTAGAGATTATTCCTGTGCGCAGGTTATTAGAAGAAGCAGAATTAACTTTGGCTCTCAGGGAACCACAGGCTGTGCCACCTGCTAGAAACATTGAAGGGATCAGCGGACCCTTTTGACCATCTTTGCTTTTCCTAGACGCCATTGTCTTATATCTTTCGCCTGCTTCACCGGGTCTACATATATCAAACATCTCGATCGCCGAGTCATAACCAGCGAAAAGTCTATGATCGATCGAGAACAGTTCAATAATCAGTGCTTGCGACTAATGCTCAGAAGCGGTTGTGAGAGTGAACCTAACGTGGTACCATCGTCGGATATGAGCATCGAATGGGGAGCTACCATGCGTTCTCTGTGGTCGATGATTGGATACGATGCCCGAATCTACTAGCCATACACAATGGAAAATGACAGCTGTTAGCTCCTGAATTGTTCCAGAGCGAGGTGGTTTTTTTTCAACTCGGAGAGAGAAGGCCAGCCAGAGTGAATAAAAAGAACTTACCCTGCCATCGTTCGCATCGAGGAGATGAATGGGATGGTCCTTGACGGCGGCCACGAAACAATACCGACTGGGATCGTGTATGCTTGAATATGGAAACCAACAAGTGGATAGCAAAGCATCTGCCATCCGAAAATTCCGCGTCGGCTTCCAAGAAGACTTTTCATGACTATTATCACCGGACGGATGCGCATCCGAGCTGGGTCCAGATGGGCTGAAGATTTTAGTAATGGAGGCAAGTTAACGATTCTGGACCAGGCTCCAAAGCTCATGAATCCTATGAAACGAGTGCTCGACAGTACCCAACAAATAAGCGGACCGTCCGATCTTCTGCTTCGGTCAAGACTGTACTTCCATCTGACGACCTGGACAATGCCCAGTGCATGTATAAGATTTTCTTGCAGCGTGTAGGTCAATCGACACTCAACTGCTTACCACTTAGCCACCCTTAGGAGGTTGTTCGGCAGGCTGGATTGGATGGTGCTAGTCGTTGCTTCCTTGACCAGCGAGTCAGTTGGGTCAAACTGGATCCGGTAAGATGGCTGTCCCGCGATATCCTTCGGTGGATCCGGCTGGCGCTCGGTGGAGATGACTTCCATGGCTCGTGGTCGAAGGTGGAAATCGATTCGATCTCTGCTGAGGACTCACTCTACACACAAATCCCACGCTCTCAACTTGAAACACATCCCAGTCTGAGTTATGTATGTAGGCCCTCTCCACCAGGGGCCGGCCATCCAACCCCTGGCGGCGTGTCAACCTCCGTCACCTTCTGTACTATTGCAAAACACTCCTCCTCAACGCCGAATGGCATCTATGTATAAGTATATACCACCACCTCGTAATCCGCTTTGGCTATTCTCATTCAATCCGAAGCCACATCACTCCCACTAGAAAGAGGTCGATCTTTTAATGCCTCCCCAGGGGTCCGATTCCAAAATTTACTTTTGCTGTGAGCATTGAACAATTTCATCCCAGTTTCAACTTTCCACACACCCGCAGTAGATACGTGCTTATTTACAGCTATCACACGAATGCTTGCGGATTTCCGCCATTTTTTTCTTTTTTTTTCGCCCGCAAATTTTTTTTTGCACCCCGAATTTTTTTTTTCCCCGCATTTCCCGGCCGGGGTCCGCCTCCTTGGCCGAGCATAGCCCTGTCGGCCCAGCTGTACACACCCTCCGTGATTAACCGGACACAAAACCGATTGAAACATGTCTGAAGGTATGCACATTTTCTATTTCAGTGGCATGATCACTTTAAAACATTGCTGACTGATCTTTTGAAGTTGATTTTTCTGGTGAGATTGAACATAATCCATCCTTAAGCCAACTTGACAAATGGCTTTCCGATGCCTTCCAATCACCCAAGCCGCATGACCCTGGACGAGAGCAATCTATTTTGTCACTTGCTCCATCAGCTACCCTCTCAGTCGAGCCAGCCAAACAATCCGCTGTACGAGAGGAATCCCCCGAGATAGAGGAGCGACAAATCAATGTGGAATATGTCCTCTTCATTGCTTCTCCCAAGGAAAAGCCTTCCAACTCTTGTTTGGCCAAGAGGAAGGCGCCTCCAGAGGTTGAATACACGAAGTTTGTCTCTGATGCTGGGAAAATCAGGTTTTCCTGGGATCTCAGTAATATCTCCCTTCGAGCGTTCAAAGAAGCATCAATCACTTCCATTTGCCTTCAAGATACGCCACTGCTAGCCAATCACGCTCAAGCTCAGGAAGACAGCGATTTGATCACTTGGGCCGCTATGATACCCCATGGAGGATTGTTTTCTGCAAAGAACAAGGCAACCCTTGATTCTCCGAAAGACTTTTTCAACTTCGTCAAAGCTTGTCAAGCTCTGGACACGGCCAAACGAAAATGTCAAATCACTTTGATTGAGAAAGATCCAAAGGTGATTGCACAGGTGAGATCATATTATCTGGCCCCAAATTGCTTTAGATTGTCTGTGAAAATAACAATGAATATTTCTAAATGTCATTTTCAGAAAGAAAGAGCCCTCAAGAATCTGAAGCGGTCCGGTCCTTCTGGATCTGATAACGTCAAGGCTGAGCCATCTCCAGGAGCGACCTTGTCATGTGACGTTGTCAAGAACATCCGAGCAATCCGTGCGCGTTATCATGCTCGCCCAGAGCTCACTGGGTCAAACAAGGTGCCAGTGTATATGCACCCATACAAGAAAGGGTACTTCCTTCGACTGGACCACAATAGAGTGGGAGTTTGGGCCATAGCCATGGTAGGTTTTTCCTTTGGCCTAGCACCTGAGATTTAAGCTGAATGGAGTTCATTTGGTACGCACTCTCTAGACTGAAAACCCTGAGGTCACGCTTTCAAAACCTCCAGACTCTCCTTTGTTTGAGTTTGAATTTGCTGAACCGCGCGAAACCCCAAAGCAATCCCCAACAAAATCACAGTCGGCACTCGATTCGCCAACAAACACTGGGCATTACAGAGGTTCACCTTTCTCACCTTTCCCACCTGCCGGTTTCCCTGCAATGCCCGATGGAAACAATTCACCCTCAGCTGCCCACATGCAACATCCCCCCTATCCTTGAATGCCGTATCCAATGGGGTACAGTTTGCCTTACGCATATCCGGGTGTACATCAACCTGGTATGATGTAAAACCATATGGGTCCTCCAATGCCTCATATGGCTGTTCCGTATCCGTTACCACAAATGTATCTGTCAGCTCAATTGCTCCAAACTGCCCCCCACGCCGCAGGGCAACACGTGTTTCCAACAGAATCGGCTGCCAATAATGCTCCACCATCATCTCCAACTGGCTCGGATGACCAGTCCTCAGTCGACGATTACCTCCGATTCGCAAAAGTCAATCCATGCAACCCTGATGTCAGCAAGGTTATCGATCACATGGGAATCACACACTACTCGGCTTTTGCAAAGTTCAAAGAGATCGACTTTGAGAAGCGTGGAATCAAGCCATCCCCCTCCCGCCTCATGACCTCCTGCGTAGGCAAGTACAAGAGGCACCTTAAGCGCGCCAAAGAAAACTCACAATCAACTTTGCATTAAGATCACCCTGTGCATTTTACACATTGTTCTTGCTCCCCTATTTTTTTTTCTCAATTGTAGATAGCAAAACATCGTCCCCTAAGTCTTGATATGCCTCCTTTTCCTGAGTTCACAGATTCCCTTGTTCTGCTACTCAAGCCTGATTTTCCATTACCAATCCTCTTTTTTCCCCGTGTAGATAGCAAAATAAGACTCACAATAGCCAATGTAAATATAAAAACAAGAATCAATACACCTGGTTTCCACACACAGAAAGCATCACATTTGGATTGACCGGAACGGAGTCCTTCTGGTACACTTGAGAAGGCTGCAGGGATTGGCGGACAGGCTAATAACTTGGGGGAGTCTTGCTGTCTGCCGAGCCCTGCCGTCCCCTTGCGGGAGAATCAACCCTCCGCGCCGCTGAGGTCCGGCTGCGGGTGTCTCACCACTCGGACACAAAAAGGAACCATGGTGCCAAGCTGCACGTTTAGAAATGATTAATATGGTTGACATACAAAAAAGATTGACAGCCAAAGGCAAATCCAATATAATATGAAAGCAGATAAGAGAGAGAAAGAGAGAGCGGCATAGTAATAGCAGAGGAAATCTTATACGCAAAGATAGATAGATAGCGAGAGAGAGCAGATTGATCAAGCAGTGTAGCCAGACCCCCGGAATAGCTTTTTGTTGAGGTCTGAAGTGAAAACCAGGCAAACAAATTTGTCTATGACATCGTAATCTTCTTCACCACCAGTGAGAAGCTGCTCAAATTGCCTTAATGTCAATTTGTATACGCTGAAGCCTTTCTTGATTGGGTTGAGGTCTGGAGAGTACGGAGGGAGATAAACAACAAGGCAACCTTGAGATTCAAGAATCTCTGCCACTCGGCCGTTATGATGGATTTGAGCATTGTCCATGACCAGGACACTCCTTGGCAAGGGGAACGGGAGCATTTCCGGCGCCTAATGCAGAAAGAATCAGTAAGTTGATTGTTTTCACTGAGCCAATAAGGGAACAAGTTGACTTGCCAAAATGTTTTCTAAAAAATATTCAAAGCTGAAACGATCAACCAATTCTTCCTGTACCATGTGAGCAACCAACCCAGAAGTCGAAATTGCCGGTATGACATTGTATCAATGGGTCGAATGCTCTCGATGAACTTGAGGGGTTCGTTCGCCAATTCGGGCCCATCCTCTGGTTCTAGCAACGGCCTCAAGAGACACACCTGACTTGTCTGATCAAAAGAGTTAGCAAAAAGAGTTAGCATGAGCATCAATGACAAAAGAGTCAACAGAACAGAAACAATCAACATACCAGTGAATACTAAGCAGGAAGAAGGTATAAAAGCCACCTGCAATATATAGAGGGCTCTTTCGTCGGGATCTTGCCTCGGATTGACCTTGCAGATCGTTTTTTTTGACATTTGCAAGCGATCATGTAGGCTGTTGAGGATGGTTGTCACGGAGACAGAGATCCCATGCTGCTCAATCAGTGCCCTTTGAATTTCATTGACGTACATTGTTGGTTTGTCAGTGAGCAATTCTTCGATGAATTGTAGGTCTTCATCGGTCAAGTCAAATGGTCGTCCCCTCGGAAGATAGGTGCTCGGATCACACACAACGGCTTGCGTCCTTTCCTAAAGGCTAGTCCAGCGATATAGTGAGTCTTGGCTGATTTGAGCTCCCAGCGAACGATTGATTTTGGCTAGATCCTTTCCGTCAAGAGCCGCTCTGACCGCCGCAAACTTGCAATCGGGTGAATACTTTCGGAAAACCATGGCCTGATTGAACTCAAAATCACAACGCAATCAGCCTTCAAATCAACCAAAGTGAGAGAAGAGAAAATTGTGCTTACCGGTAGTGTTTGGAGTGCCCAATGAAGCGCGCAATTGCGGGTTGATTACAGCTGGGCCAACAGGGCTATGCTCAGCCAAGGAGGCGGACCCCGGCCGGGAAATGCGGGGAAAAAAAAAATTCGGGGGGCAAAAAAAAATTTGCGGGCAAAAAAAAAAGAAAAAAATGGCGGAAATCCGCAAGCATTTGTGTGATAGCTGTACATAGATCGCAGTATTCCTACACCCCGGACAAACTTTTGACAGGCCTTCTCCGGGATTGCACGGACAAGTGTCAAGCCCGGAGTTTTGACGGGATTTTTGGGGTGACATGCACCAGGTTGTGTTAATCCCGTGAAGAAACCCACCTCGTCAAAATACCCCAGAGAACAGTTGGGGGATTCACGTCATTGTGAATGAGACGGGCTGGTAATTTTCACATCACCGTGCAATTAACGTGTTGATCATGGCGCCGAGTTTGCAACGGGTTTTTCACGTGATTTTTTTTTTTTACTTCACCTGGAAACCAGCTCAGTATGGTTTTTAACCTCTGAAATGCGTTTCTACCTTGATTTCTAAGAAACGAAAAAAAGATTTTAAAAAAAAAACTTAGAAAAAAAAGTCAAAAATTATTGTGAAAACAAAGGAGCAAAATTGGTACATAAGCTTTGGGATCCCCTAGCCAATACAGCCACATGTAGCGTAACCGTTAGTCATGGCCGGCCCTGGTGCTGACCTAATGAGGGCTGCGCGGGTTCAATTCCCTGCTCGCTCTTTTATGCCCGGAGTAGCTTGATTTTCTCCGGTCGCGGGTTAAGCATCACGTGAAGTTCCCGGCCGAGTCCCGAGATCAACACAAGATTTTGACATGAAGGTCCTGGGGAAAATCTTGTGGAGGTCTCGTGAGTTTCCCGAGAATCTGTGGACCGTTTGATTTTGGTCCTGGCCCAGCAAGCGCGATCTCGTGAATTATCCCGAGTTCACGCCCAGGATAATCACGTCGGACTGTCGCGGGGGTGTATCAGGTTGCGACATGCAGGCACTACCTCCACCACACGCACTCGTACATATATATCACGTAGCTTATCCGACTCCGACGCGTTGAAGATAAAGTTTGGTTTCAATGAGTGGGAAAAGTGTGTCTGGTGGATTTGTTGCTTTCTCTGTGTCAATACTAAATATTTGTCCAGAAAGTATTCATCCCATCTGAAGAAAAATCTAACGCACCTCTTCCCGCCCCACTTAGATTATTAGCACCTTTTGAAGCAGCTTACTACCCTCATGTCTATTGACTCAACTACCATCTACTGATCACTTCATTTGGTGTAGAGTTACCATATATCTCAACGTCGACTTGCCAACCTACTTGGGATCTTGTTCCGGAGCTGTCTGGAGTGGGACATTCTTTCCAACTCTCAAATCTATCCCTTGTACCCAGTGTACATAGCGTCTATACTGCTTGCTCCGAGATTCCGACTAGGCTCCACGACTCTAGGCCACCAGAGAGCAAATAAAGTCCAGGAAAGTGTCAACCAACTCTTACCTCAGTTGTCTCCGACATCACCCGAAAATGCTACGGCAAGGGGTGATATTTTGTCTCCTCCTTCAGCTGAGGCTGATCACCTTCAAGGTTGTGGCACTACCGAGCCTAGAGTTAACAGAGGAGATTCAGTCAAACTTGGGTGATTTGAATCAAGTGGCACAGTCCAAATTTTTCCCGTACTACGCAAACACCTCCGAAAATAAGCAAACTAACAGATATCTATCGAGGAATGATCTGGATGACCAGCGCCAGCGCTCACCCACCATTCACAGCAACCAGCTTCAAGATGGCGAGCTGGCTTACTAACAAGATTTTACAAACGTTTTAGAATCAGAAACCGGCTTGGGTCATCCAGGAAAGAGACTCAAAACGCTTCCAGAACCTGGCTCAGAGAGCTTGGTAGGAACCAACTTCTCACCAGAAAATAGGTTCTACCCCCACAAGATGAACCTGTCTCAACCGCCTGGCCTTCATGGTAAGTAAAATTGGAGAGTACGCGAGGCAGCTGTCTTTCTGCTGCAAGTGGGGAATAGATGCACATGCTGACAATACCTTAATCATATGCAAAATAGAGGCACAACATCAGCAAATGAGAATTCAGCAGGGAGAGCCTCCACCACCAGAAGTGCCATCATACACTTCACTTTTACCCCTACCACAATCTTTTGGACAGGCGTCAAACCAATTCTTAGATTTTGTCTCATCTTACAACAATGCTACAAGCAGCTCCCAGGCACATTATGGAATCCCAGGACCCTCTGGACCCCCTGTCCCCAATAGCTTTTGGGAAGTGTTACAACATCCTGGCTCTGAGAATATGGATTTTTTTAGCAGCATTCTTGAGCAGGGAGAATTTTATGGAGGAGATTCTGGCTGGAATAAAGGCAAAAAAATATTACTTTTGAATTATTAATCTTGCTTTTTTCGGGGGCTGAAATCAAATTTTCATTCTGGGTGCCTTTGATGTATGTTATAGACACAGGATTTTTGAATTCCTATCATCAGACTCCAGAACCAACATCAGTCCACAACTATCAGTCTAAGTCAGTTTGGGAATTTGATGAAGGAAGCCACCTTATGAACCACTCCTATATGCCCTCTGTCATAGATTATTCCCTAGAAGAGTTAAAATATCCAGAAATGTCAAATAACAATGATTTAGACCCATTGCTTGACATAGAGAAATTTCTTCTTAATGAGCTCATTGAGAATGAAGGTAAGTCAGATATATGTAAATCTTCTTTTTTTCAGTTTGATTCAAAGCTAATACTTTAAATATTTTGGAGATGGGGTTTGTAATCAAGGTGTAAAATTTGATGAATCCCATGCTAAGAAATCAGAAATAAATCCAAGGGAAAACATTCCTACAACTTCACATTCAAACTTGGGGGAAAGTATCTTCCAGAAACCTGCTGATCTTCCAGAACACTCTGTCCATGATTCTGTGCTAAAAGATTTGAGATTTCCTTCTTCTCCAACTCAAAGTTTTGGATTTTTCCTAGAAGTTCCATCAAGGATTGATAATCAGGATATTGTGGAGTCTCATGTGTATGATCATTTTTCATCAGATCAAGAATTCTCATATCAATCCTTTCCCAGTCCTGCAATTGAATTGATACATCAAAAAGGGAAATCTCATCTGATAAATATTGCTTGTGGAACAAGTGACAAGTTAGAATTATCCATAGCAAAAATCAAGAGCCATCACTAGCTCCTCTTGAAGAATTGGTATCATTCAAAGGTCTTTCAATTGAAATAAATCTGAACCGCTTCTTCAATGAAGAATATTTCAAATTAAATGAATCATTGGATACACCAAGTATCAAGTTGAGATCGGAAAGAAAAAGAGATTATTGCCTCAAGTTTTATAATAAAAAAATCAACTATCAAGGATATACAGACATTTCAAAAAAGCTAAAAAGGTTGCTCCAGTGGCTTACATTTGTAAACATAGCTGTTGCTGAAGAATCAAATTTAGTGGATGAGAAATCTAACAGACAATTAGCCAATTGGTTAAATAACATTTGCTATGATCTGCAGGGAGAATTAACTATTGTTAGATCCAATCAACCTGATTTTCCAAATTGGGGAGAAGCTCATGCATTGCTACTTACAGAGCTAGCATTGAAAAAGGTCAAATTTGAACAAGAAGCTCTTCATATTGCATCTGCACTTATTATCATTTGGTATAAATATTTTCAACCTGAGATTTGGAAAGGAATTACCAATTCAAATTTTTCCTTGAGCCCAGAAATGAACATTGTCAATTGGTCTTTATTAAAAGCAGTTTCTGAAAAGATACTGGTTGATCAGAAATCTGATGGGTTCTATCAGGATTCCAAGTGAGATGAATTGAAGATACCAAAACTTGAAATTTTTCCAGAATCAATGAAGCCTGGAAGGTATTACATAGTAAAAGGGTCCATTTTTACAAAAGAAGAAAATTTGATAGTAGAAGAATTCCAGAAATACTATTTCAACCATTTAGAAAATATAAGTTGGTTTCTGAAAAATGAGGATCCTCTAATGGATTATTCTAAGGAAGCAATAGTGGAAAATGATACTTTATGCTATACATATAAGACAAGAGTTTCATCCTCAACCAAACCATATGAAAGGCATCTAACCACAAAATTGAAATTCCTTTTAATTCATTTGAGGATTTGCCATAAGCAACTGATTTCCATACAGAATGCAAATGGAATGATTTTAGCTCCAGATGCAGCCAAAGAATTTCTGAAATGGCTACACAATGTATTATTCACATCAGGAGAAAAACAATTTGCAATATTTGGAGTGTTGACCTTAAAAGCAAATGAATGTCCTTCAAATGTGGGGCCAGTACAAAAATACCTTGTAAATGAATACTTAAGTCCAGAAGATAAATACAGAAACTTCATTCAGGTATCACTTGCATTGATTTGCTATTGGTATCAAAAATTTCATCCCAATTTTCTCTTTGAGAGAGAGGAAACATACTGGAAAGAGATGATTGAATCACTAGGTGTTATGCTAAATCCATTGGGTACATATTCCTTGTCTAAATTTGATAAAGAAGGGAACTTCATGGAAAACAGATTTCTATCTAGGGCTTCAAAATGAAGCAGAATTTTTTTGGTAAATGAATCCATTTGAGAGACATGTTTTGTCTCTTCACTCAAGCAAAAGGAAATTTGGCACTAGAAAGAGTTCTCAAAAACTGGAGAGACTTTGTAAAACCAATCTGTAATTTTTATTGCTAGTGACTTAGCAAAGTAGAAGAACAAAGATTAGCCTCTACCAAGCAAAGCAAGAAACAGGGAGAACAGATCTGAAGAGTGAGAAATTTCAAGCTAACCTATTACACTAAAAAAAATTGCAATTCCACCCAGAAAGAAAATGCAAACTTGGGATGGGAAAAACATATACCCAATTTTACAGAAAATGGTCAGAAGTGAATAATAAGCTATACTGAGCATGCTCAGCAATTTTTTTTTACAAACTGAGCAGAAATCATTTTTATTCATTCTGGGAACTGTAGGAGATTTTGCTGAGAATTCTCAGTTTTGCTCAATTTTTATTAATGAGCCATTTTGTTGAAAAAATTTGACATTTTGCCCAACCCAAACAGTAGTTTTTTCTTCGGGTAAAATAACAAATGTTTTTAGTGTTATTGATGGTTGTTTAAAATCACATCATGATAATGAGGTTTCAAACTTCACCAACTTATTTTCTTCACACTTTCCTGTCTTATCCAAGTTCAAAAAACCCACAGATCCAGGAAACTTGGATACAAGGTTTCCCCTAATGCTTGACCTATGCAAGCGCAGTTTCAGTTTGGCCTGCTATCTAGCATTGCTTGTGCAAACTGGACACACCCTTCAAGTCCCTGCCATGTGCATCAGCAACATGTGGGGAAGGTAACTGACTCTGAATGTGTGATTTATTGGCTGTTCTTATTGGGTATCTTTTGGTGGGGTGCCTTGATCATAGTTTGGACAGCGTCTATAACTCCAAAGTAATTTAAAATGGCAATCTTCCCTTTACCATCCGTTTTATGCTCCAGAGATGGGCTACACAATAATAAACAAATGAGGTTTTCACATTCCATAAAACAAGCTTTAATCAAGTGCATCCCTTACTCACTACATCATCCATTGAAATATGAATATATGTAAGATGATCTCATGGATATCAGAGACTGTAGGCCCAGAGCCACACCAAGAAACAAAATGATACAGCCACACTAACCACTTTCAATCTCTTTGGCGCCATCTTTGATCTCAGCTTCAAATGAATGTAGGGTATTTTCCAGGAAAGAAGCCAATGCCTGACACTGAGAGAAAAACTTGCTCAACTAATTGCAGTTGACATGCAAGGAACTCGGGTTTTACTTGACTTTAGCATTGAATGTGCAGTGACTGCGCATTATGCACAGTGACTGTCTGAGCTTGCGTTGACTAAGAAATTGATTAATACTTGAGTTGCCGCATGTCAACTGCTGGCACTTGAGCAAGTTTTTCTTGCAGTGTGAGTTGAGATGTTAACGTATAATCTGTTCATGATATTATTACAGATTATTACTGATATATGTGGACTGACCCCTTGATGACCCCAGAAAAGGGGTAACTTTGAGTAATTAATTGGTAAAGTGGGTCAAGTAGGTTGAAAAATAAAAGCTTGGAGAGGTTGTTGACCTTGAGAAAAGGGTATACTGTCAGACATGACTGAGAAAAAGGTTAAGAGGAATGATGATAAAGAGGGGAAATACAATTGAATATAGAAATGGGGAACCAGCTGATATGTAGGGGTGGTCCATATGATGGTACACTCATGCTTTAACCTGCTTGCCAAGCTGGTACCAGCCCATTGGGAAGGTGTGCCAGCTCACCAAAGGGTATACTGGCTCACCAAGCTGGTACGTGGGGTATGTTTCAGTCTTCAGGTGAGATGGTCTAGAAGTCACCATCTTGGCAGGTGGCTTCTAATGGTGGGATAAAACCTACTAGCCAATGCAGTTGTAACTCAACAAGTTCTGGGTTTCTGGGGAGAATTAGGGAATGAGTGGTTATCTCAACAAAAATTAGGGTGAGGCAATGAAGGATGAACCTGAAGGAGCAGGTGATATCCTCTAGTTATTAAGTAACGTAAAAAATATTATTCTGTTCATTTTTTTTCAAGTTTGCTGAATATTTCTCCTTTTTTATCTCATTTTCTTCATCCTCTTCAGACAAAATGGGCAAAAAGGTACATTTATCGGTATCTCATTGTCAAATCAATTATTGGTAAAGTAAGGAATGCCCCAGCGGACTCGGTTACACGTTCGCACCCGGGTACCTGGCTGCTTTTTCACCAAAAACACCCGGCACCGCCTGGCGGGTACCGCGGGTACTTTTGGCAGGTACCCGCGGGTACCTGTGCCTTCTCGGCGAGAAGGTTCAGTGCCTTCTCGGCGAGGAGGCACTGGCCTTCTCGGCGAGAAGGTTCAGTGCCTTCTCGGCGAGGAGGCACTGGCCTTCTCGGCGAGAAGGTTCAGTGCCTTTTCGGCGAGGAGGCACTGGCCTTCTCGGCGAGAAGGTTTAGTGTCTTCTCGGCGAGGAGGTTCAGTGCTTTCTCGGCAAGAATGTTCAGTGCCTTCTGGCCAGAGAAGGTTTAGTACCCTCTCGGCAAGAAGGTGCAGTACCTTCTTGCCGAGAAGGTCCACTACCTTCTCGCCGAGAGGGCACACTACCTTCTTGGCAAGAAGGTACTGCCCCTTCTTGCCGAGGAGGTAGTGTACCTTCTTGGCGAGAAGGTACACTACCTTCTTGGCGAGAAGGTACTGCACCTTCTCGGCCAAAAAGGTACACTTACCTTCTCGCCGAGGAGTCCAAGAAGGTGCATGGCGGGTACCCGTTGAGGTACCCGGGTACCTGGTCGTTTTTTGACCAAAAGCCGACACCTGGCACCGCCTGGCGGGTGCGCGGCGGGTGTGAGGGGTACCCGCCCGCGGGTGCCGGTTACCCTCCAGCGGGTACCCGGAGGCATTCCCTATGGTAAAGTCATTGGAACCTTAATGGCATTGTGACTGTATTGATTTTTTGATATAACGACCAATGTTGAGATTTGTCAAGAATCTTACAGAAATCCAGGGTTCAAAAATGCTGAGTGTATGCAGGTGTTTTTCCAGAAACATAATTGTGAAATAGGAGTGAAGTGTGTTTAAAAAATCGAGGAAAATAGATATTCAGAGGAGCCATTGAGTCATAGGGAAGTGTTGAGCTATGTTGCCTGATGTGCATTACAGTGCATGAAAACTAAAGACGATTGAAAAAATATCCTCTGGTGAATATGGCTGGTGTTTGGTGTGTATGATGGTTTACATGACTTGGGGTCAAAGGTCCAGTTGGCAGAACTCTGCCAGTTTCTAATGTAACCAAGTCCCTCCAGGACCATATGCTGCGGTCAAGATTGCACCCCACAAATGGCAGCCTCCTTTGCAGGGTCCCTGCAGGACCCCCATTGGAGGGACATGGAAGCCATTCTCATAAAGCTTGTTTTGTTAACTGGATCCATGTTGCAAAAAGAGGTTGGATTTTCTAAAGGAAAAAAACTGAGCTAAACTTGACCCTGAAGCTGAATTAATCACAGCTTGGAAGGTGAAGGTTAATCTTGCAGAGAAAAGTTACTGAGCTTCTTTGGCAGATTCAGAAGGACAAAGGTTGGTCTCTAGCACAGTAGAATAACAGAAATTATAAGTATCTAATGTAAAATAAATACTGAAGAGAAGAACAACAAAAGATGAAAGATAAAAGATTAAACATGAAACATGAAAGATGAACTCATCTATGAAGCTTTTTTGCTGGTAAATTCAAAAAATCTGGACAACCTTTGTGAGAACAGCTGCAGCTTAGTTAGTGGCAGTTTGCTCCACTGAGAAGGGACATCTGGAGGAGTCACTCAAGCATCACTGCCAGCAATGCTGGCTCGGATGGTTGCATCCAAGTTTACATTGGATGCAGCCATCCGATTCAAACTTGGGCGCCAGGCCACCAAGTGAATCAAGAACCAATTCAAACTCGGTGGCCAAACGCCAGGGCCACCAAGTGTGAATCGGTCAACGATTCACTCGGTGGCCCGGCGCCCAAGTTTGAATCGGATGGTTGCATCCGATATAAACTTGGATGCGACCATCCGAGCCAGCTTTTCTGGCAGTGCATCCCCCACACTGTGTAAACACATCCAAGTTGTCCCTTTTCCCTCTTCAGCAGGGGCCATCTAAGTAGTGTTTCTATTCATGTATGTACCTCCATCCAACACCTTCTGTATAAGATTCTGTGGAAATCTGACAAACAGAGATGTGTTAAAATAAGCACATACACGGTCTGGGACCTGGGTCCGTTTGCCAACTCAATGAGAAGAAGTTGGATACCTCTCCCCATTGCCAAATACCATCTGGCATATCACTGCCTTGGAATATCATTCAGCTTTTCTCCTGCAATCAGAGGAAGAATCACTGCCAGACACAGATCATGCTTTCAGATAGTCCAATTCCAAAGTTATTTGGTTTGGACCATTTCAAGATTTCATTCCTGTTTCAAATTTCCACACACCCAGCAATCCTACAGGTCCTCCTCAAGGAGTCAAGAAGCACGCATTGGTAGTATGAGTATTGAATACAACATGGGCTCTGTTAAGCGCCCAATGGACACACTTTAGGACAGTTCAAAAACTTTCAAAACCTGGCAGAATTTGGCGGCTTGAGAACTATCCATTGATCAACATCTCCCAAGACAGCCGCTTGGAAGGCCACTACAGAACCATCCAAGAAGCATCCAATGGGTGGTTTCAACCTTTCCAGACCAAGTGAAAAGATTCCCCTTTCTTTGCTGAGCAAAATACCTGAATAGGGTTAGAACCCACCACCTCCACCAATATCCACCAGGGGAGAGGAGGGGGCACTCCCCAGGGAGTGCCATAGCTTAAGTTGACCCTGGTTTTGGTCTGAACTCTGTCAGAAGTCAATCAAAAATTTTTGATGAACTATTCCTTTCAATAAGGTGAAATGAAGGTGAAATAATGATGAAGTGATGTGCTAAAAATTGTGACATTATCAACAACCTTTGTTGAATTTATTTTGAATTCTACCTCAACTTGGTCATGACTGTGGACTACAATTGCTCAATAAATGCATGTTACACAGAAATACTGGTCAACAGGCTGGGCCTTTCATGGATGATTACTAGTTTGTATTGGTTATGGGGTGTGAAACCAATTTTGACCATGTCCCCCCTATCCCGCTTGAGCGGGATAGGGGGACATTGTCAAAATTCCCTCTCACAAAAAACAGAAATGGAACATGAAGCTGAGAATATATAAATGAATGAAAAACCCCTCTTACCAAAAAGTGTGTGGCAATGCAACATGATGTCCAGCTGAACCCTAACACTCCCCAGATTGACTTCAATCAGTTTTTGGACTGAGAGGGGTACCATTTTGTTGCAGGTTGTGGTACAATTGCAGCAAATTTTAGCTAATGTCAGGGCAAATTCTTAGATTGATTGGGATGCAGAAGGTAAAGAATTCAATAGTATAATACAATTATTAACCAATTTTTTCAAATAAGATCTTGGCCATGTTGGTATGTTGGAACATTATCATCCTTCCTGAATAACTTTTTTGTACAATACTAAAATTTCAGTCAAACAGTCTGGATTTTCACCAGAATCAATTTATCAATTTAAGAACAATTCAACTTGAATTACAAGTTTGTTTTGAGTATCTTTTTAATACAGATTAAACTAAATTCAAGTCAAATTCCAGATGAGTTCAACATGAGTTAACCAATACTTTGTGAAGTTCAAAGAAAGATTTAGGGGAGGTATCCACCAGAGTTACAGAAACAAGTTAAGCTATGGCACTTCCTGGGGAGTGCCCCCCCCTCTCCCCTGGTGATCATTGCTAGCAAATGGTAAGTGATAAAAGCAAGTTCAGCAGCCATTTTAAAACAGTTGGCCTCACCCACAAAGTGCCCTGCATTGGACACCGTATGGAAGCTTCCAATTGCCGCCTCTATCAGGAAACACCCATTAGACACTTGGAGGAAGCGTCCACCGGGCGCTTGGGAAAAATCGGCCATTGGACGCTTTGGATTAATTTTTTCAAAGCGCCCAAGAGGCGCTTTGCAGATATTGCTTCCAGTGGGCACCCAGGACCCTTGAAGCGTCTGCACAACACTTTCCAATGTAGCATCTAGCGGGCGGGCAGGGGTTTTTTTAGAAACATAGCGTACAGTGCCCAGACAAAAAATTTGTCATGAGGGTTGAGCAGGAGCTTCACAGGAGTCTCACACCTTCCCATAAAAAATCTGCAACAAAAAAAATGTCTAGGCACTGCACCTCAGTGTACAGTCACTTTCCAAAGGGTTTTCCCGTAGTGTTTTGTGTTACAGACTACGGCAAATTGTTTTGGAGAGTGACTGTACATAGATTCCAGGTCACAACACACATACTGTGAGGTTCTGCCTCCTACCTTCATCTTTAATTAAGTGATCTTACAATCTCTGTTACAAAGGAGTAGGATCTTGGTAATGAAGATAAACTTTTGCAAGGATGTGTTTTAAAGATAACAATTTGGATTGTCTCTATGATGATGATAAGAAATAGAAAATAAAAGTTGATGAAGAGGAAAGAAAGGGACAAGATTCTTCAGTGAGATCCTACATAAAACTGTTCTTCATCACACATCATAATGAAAGTCAACTAAGATGTTCCCTATCTTTTATCTGTCAAATCATAACCAGTTCCAACAACCTCTCTCCCAATTAGTCCATTAGTTTTCCTGATCAAAGCGTCAATTCACAGTTCATTACGCATGCACTGTATCCATCAAACACAGTATATATAATCACAATTGATGGATGTTCACCACAGCACAAGTCAATGTCCCCTCACCGTTTGGTGGAAGCGTTTCTTGAACGTTGTCTGTGCCTGCAAGCAGAAACGTCCTGAACCTGTCTGCATATTCATAAACCTGATTGGTTTCTGGGGTTTGGGCTTTACAATTGCAATAAGGATTGATAATATATTGGTAGAACAACCTGTCTGCCAGTAAGATCAGCAAAGGCCAAGGGTTTGAGTAGCTGTGAGATTGTTTTTTTGTCATGGCTGAGGAGGCAGGTGCTCAATTAATATGTCCCAACAAGTGTTTTTCCAACGTTGCAAAGTGGACACATAAACATTCCACAACAGGTTGACCAATTGGTTTTTCCTTTGGCACGCTCCGTTGTTGTTGGTCAATTGTGTGGGCAAACGTCCCTGAATGGGAAATTCAGGGACGTTTGTCCACACAATTGACCAACAACAACGGAGCGTGCCAAAGGACCAACCAATTGGTCAACCTGTTGTGGAATGTTTATGTGTCCACTTTGCAACTTTGGACAAACACTTGTTGGGACATATTAATTGAGCACCTGCCTCCTCAACCATGACAAAAAATCAATCTCACACCTACTCAAACCCTTGGCCTTTGCTGATCTTACTGGCAGACAGGTTGTTCTACCAGTATACCATCAATACTTATTGCAATTGTAAGTTTTTGTTTAACAGATCAGCAGACCTGCTTCAAAGCTTGCCTGTTTTTTCCCTATTGCTTTTTTTTATTGGTACAAGTTTTTTTTTATATATTTTTTTGATTTTTTTTCCGTCTTGAGTTTTTCTGGAGCGTTCAAGCCAACATGACTTGAATACACTTGATGTGTAAGTACATCAATTGTAACCTGGGAAGTTGGAACAACTTACAGCCAACGTCCTACAACCCACATTGTTTGTGGAACTGGATGCAAGAGCAACCACTGTCCCCTGGGCAATTTCCAAGCACCGTTCAGGGGACGTGAGGGCTGGAGGTCAACATTCTGCTCACCTTCAGGACACCACTGTCCACTCAACACTTTGTAAAGCGTTGAGTGGACAGTGGTGTCCTGAAAACGCTTGCCCATGACTACCCTGTCCCCTCAACAACTTCTGTGTCGTTGAGAGAACCTCAGGGACCCGCCTGTCCCAAGGACAGACAAGTCTGGAACTATCCGGGTTCCCTGGGACGTTGGGGCACAAAATAATGCTGAGAGAGGGTCCATATAACATTATGGGACCCTCAACGCCACCTGGACACTCTCCTGGCTTCCAGGACAGTATTTATACTTGTCCATTTAGAAAGCGTCCCACAGCAAGCCAATTGCTCCTGTGGTGTAGTTTATTGGTGTCCGACGTGTTGGAGCCAGGCTCTGGTTTCAGTGAGCAAGAGAGATGTATCTAGTTGATTTCTTGTTCACCAATTCCTATGAGTACTGTGACCGGAAGGAATTCTTCCCATCCAAAAGAGACTCTCAATCCCCTCCTACCACCTCACTTGGGCTATAAGCACCTTTTAAATCAAATCTCTTGCTTCCCTTTTGACGGAATATTTCTCTCCGCAATGTAGCATTGCAACCCACCCCTGGAAAATATATCATCTGCTTGGTTGATTCGGTATAGGATTATCTTACATCTTGGCGCAGGATTTCCAACCTTCTTGATATATTTTTACGGAGGGGGACATCCTCTTTTACTCTCCAATCAATTCTTGGTCCCATTGTAGCATCTATACTGCTTGCTACAAGATTCTGAGGCTACACAACTCACAACCACCAGAGAGTGGGAAAATCTCCAGGAAACTGTTGTTAAAGCCTTGCCTGATTGGTCTGTGACTTCAACCAAAAATGCAACGGTCAGTGGGGATATTTTTTCATCTCATTCAACTTGCTCTGACCTTCAAGGCGATGGCACTACCAAGCATAGAGTTAAAAGAAGAAATCCAGTCAATCTTGGGTGATTCAAGTCAAGGGGCAGAGTCCAAATTTTCTCCCCACTTCGCGAATCCCTCAGGAAAGAAGGACAATGGAAGATATCTATTGATGAATGACTGCTTGGATCAGAATAGCCCCATTACCGTTGAAAGCAACCAACATATGAATAAAAAGAAGGATTACAGTCAATTTTTACCAAGCGGTTGGGTGCCTGAAACCGGCTCAAGTCATCTAGGAAAGAGACTCAAGACAATTCCTAAAATTGGCTCAAAGAGTCACACCAGGGGAGATTGCATGGCACTTGTAAGCAAGTGCTTTCCCGTAACTCCATCATGCTATCTGTTCAATATCTGTCAGAACTCATGTGGGTGTTGGGGTGTGACTTCTTTTCAAGCTGGCTGTAACTTTATGTGAACTCAAATTGAAATTATGTTGATCTCTTGCTTAACTCTACTGTAACTAGGGAGGAAAACATGAGCAAGCAGACCATACATCAAGCAAAAGATGAAGGTTCAAAAAATACATAAAAATTGAGAAGATATATATCATCACCAGTGAAAGGATAAATGCAATATTTCTATATCAACAGGGCGTTGCTAACAACTCTTTCAAATACTACCAATCATTAAAAGGGTATTTTTCAAAACCCTTGCACCTTCAGAACTGGGATGTCTTGGAGTGACTTTAATTGATTAAAATTCATTTGGTTGACCACATGATTATGAATGAGATGTACAGCCGTGTTGTGATCATGAAATCCTGCTATCCCCCATTTTTTCCTGTCTCCAACATGTGGGCTGCTGACGTCGGTTATGATTGTGGTGATGTCAATGCTTGCAAGAAAAACAAGATATTCCTGAGCTTTCAGGAGCCAAAGAATGGTTGCCCCAACGCAAATTATAGATTTTGTTTGAAGGATATTCAACATATGTTTGTGACAGTCACAGCAATGGACAAAAAGATTCTGACACCCCAAATGGCAAATCAACATGAACGAGTATGCAAGTGGGGCCATGCAGTTAATAGGACTTGTTCTGCTCCCTCTACTCAACTTCCAAGTTGGTTTTCCACTTTCCCCTCCAAATCCCATCATGATGTCTGTCTTCTGCCTTGGTCAAATCATTTTTCCATGCTCGTTGAACTCCCAAATCTCAATTCCCAATGCTCCACAGGTTGTATTCCTCCAGCGGGGTACCAATCACATTCACGTGTTTGATTCCTCCAAAGTCTTTCTGGGTGATCCCAGTTTGTTCAACAGTCACTCTGTTGGACGTTTGCTGGGTCCTGTGGGAAGCTGCTCCAATCGAATTGATGAGCATGGATTCCTTGATTCTGACACATCCCTGATAAAACTTCAATGTTTCCTCATCACCCAAGACATACCACTCCCACAACTCCGAGCATGTCTTTTCAGCCAACATCATGAAATTACAACTTTTTTCTCTGCCTGTCATTCTAGTGGTGTTGAAATCACCTCAATATGGAACTACAACCCCAATTTATTCTTCCAAATACCTCACCTCTCCCCCATTGAATATCAACAACCAACATCCCACAATGACCAATGGCTTCAACCACACCTTTCACACTGCCACACCCCATTGCACAATCATCAACTTACTGCCCTGCAATTTCTCAAGAAAAATGAATCCAATAACCAGGCAATGATGGCGCTATGGCACCACACTGACAACGACTGGATCCGAAGAACCTTACGTCAGCATGGAAGAACAAGCAAAATCAGTACTGAAGTCCAACCACGAGGATCAATACTTGCCGATGACATGGGGTTGGGAAAGACATTAACTACACTTATGTTCATCCTTGCAACAAGAGAGCTAGCGAGGCAATCATTGACAACTTTACCCGACTTGGAAGTACAGAGATTGATTGCCACCCTCATTATTTGTCCTCTAACAACATTATCCAACTGGAAGAAAGAAATGGAAGTTCATTTTGCAGAGGGGAACTTCTCTTATTGCATCTTCCATGAAAGGGACCGATTGAAAATCAGTATAGAACAACTCGTGTCATCTATGGTGGTTTTGACAACTTACGAGATGATTGGAACTGGGAGTGGGGAGGAAGGAAGCCGAATGATTGATTCTCTGAACGTACATTGGTTCAGGATAGTGTTGGATGAAGTGAAGTAAGTGAATGAAGATGTATATCTTATGTATTCTTTGACTTGACAAGAAGGTGGTAGCTAATTGTAGACAAATTCATCTGACATCAAATAAAGCTTGATCAGGAATTGGGAATCAAACAGGTCACAGGCTGTCCATAGCCTTCAATCAAACCTTTTCTTGTGTCTCACTGGGAGTCCAATTCAGAATCGCTTAGCCGACCTGCAAAGCCTGGTGCAACTGTTGAAGGTGCGACCGTGGTGTGACGAGTGGATTTGGAAGAATTTTCTGATACCACAGATGAGTGTGGGTGCACCAGAGGCAATCAGGACTTTGAATCGACTGATGCAGGCGATTTGCCTGAGGAGAACAAAGGATGTGGTCTTGTCTCTTCGTCCAAAGGTGGAGCAGGCGGTTTGTGTATATCTGAGTTCCGAATGGCAACCTCTGTCAGAACAGATGCACGACACTTTCAGCCGTAGTTTTGGACGGATGCAAAATCCTGCAGAGCCGTGGGATTTTGGTGAATTCTTTTGGCAACTGGGTTTGATCCGACAGTTCTGCAACCACCCAATTTTTGTGCATGAGGAGTTTGGGCTGGATGTGAAATGGCGGTGTTCTCAGTCGGCAAAGGTTGTCCATCTCATCAATAATCTCAAACAAGGAAGACCTCAAGATGAAATGGAACGGAGTCCAAAGTGTGTTGTGTTTTCCAACTATGTGAGCTTCTTGGAAATGTGAGTGTCTTGAATTTTGACAGAGATTGTATTTCTTTTGTGAGATATACTAATGCACTTGGCACATGAGAATCAGAATTGAAAGTGGCCTCAAGCAGCACAAATGGGAATCAACCTGGCTTCATGGAAAGATGAGTGTCAGGCAGCGTGACAGTAGTCTCAAACAGTTTTGGAGCAGTGCCACTTGCAATGTTCTGCTTGCTTTGATAGGTGCAGCAGGAGTGGGGATAGACTTGAGATGCGCTGAGAATGTTTATATCATGGTGAGTCTTCCTTTTTTTCTTAGTTTTATAATCATGACATCAGAAAGCTAAAAAGAGTTGGGATGTGAAGGAACCAAGCTGGAATCCCGCAATCAAAGACCAAGCAATAGACCGTCTTCACCGGCTGGGACAGACAAAGCAGGTTAACGTTTATCAATACTATGTACATGGGACAATTGAGATGAATATACTCCAAATACAGAGGAGGAAAGGAGAATTGGCACTGTAAGTGATTTCAAGAGTGGCGGAGATCTATTTACACGGTGGGAATGAAGAGACTGATGGGAAATGTATGAATATCTGTTTAGGCTGAGTGTACCGTCATCCGGAAATGAGAAGTATGAATTGGCTCAGCTCCTGATGAACAGCACTTGAAAAGATGAATCAAGGATTATTTTGTACTCACTGCAAGGAGTTGTAATTTGTAACAACGAGTCAAAATCAATATCAGACTGGGGGTTGAGCATGAGTTTGGTTGCATCTGATAAGTTGTTGATGTACTCGGTGGCATAGCAGTTTTTGGGTAAGTTTCTAGGGACATTGTGAAGTGGTGGGGGGTTTGCAGAGGTTGACACAACACGTTTAGCCTTGATGGAGAAATCGTGAACATATTTTGGGCCTTTTGTATTTTTCTTCTTGTGGATGTGAATCTGGTCTAATTGTTGAGCAAGAAGGGTGGACTGAGAAGATCTCCATGGTAGCGGGACTTTGGTGAGAGACTTGTCTGGAAGCTCTTCGGTGTCGGAGGAGCATTTGATCAGGTCAAAGAGCGCTTTGGCGTGAGCTGGAATTGGGAGTGCGGCAAGTGTTTGCTGTCTGTGCTTCCAAAGCTACAGGAAGTGGGGTGGAATTGTGAGTTTCCACATTGAGGAAGAACACAAAACGTACTTAGAACTTGCCTGCATGCGCAATCTGGATTTGGCCTCAGATTTGCTCTTGCTAATACGGCGAGTTGGAGAAAATCTTCCCAATCTGATACCATCGGATCGCCCCAAAAACCATTGGTGTAAGATTCCCATTTGAATAGTGGTATTAGATGCTTCCACAGGATCAAGATAAAAGACTTTGAAGACACCAGACTGATAGGCATGTTGCCAATTCTTGAGAATAAATTGAGCAAAATTTTGGTTCCATGCCAAATCCCAGGGATGTTCCCAGGAAAATGTAACACCGGGGAATTTGGATTGAGCAAGATGATTCAAAAAAATGTTTCTGAATACAGGGTGGATTTTTTTGGAAGGGAGGGGGCAGGCACTATCAGGAATGGGATTGATTGGATGAAGAAAAATGGAGGATGGCAAACCACCCCCAATGGCAAGCTCTTCCTCATTGGGGGCAGTCTTCCAGACATCAGATGAGGGTGTAGTCAAGTCAAGAAGGCGCCTTGTGAAGGCAAAGATGCTACGGCAGAGGGGAGAAGTAGACTTTGGAAGCACATTGGAATATAGAATGTTGGACTTGCGAGTATTTGAGGAGGCAATACCGTGGGGGCAGAAGGAATGATTAGGCGTCTTCATGATGATGGGGGAGATGTTTGATTCCAGGACAGGTGATGGAGTGGAGGTTTGTTTAAATAGAGTGGGAACGACATGTTTTAGGAAGTGTGTGTGTCTGTGAGTTGAGTGGTGCGTCGCCTGTTCCCCTTTGACCTGAATTCATCAAAAGGGAAAAGGTGATGCATGTGATTACCACTTGATGAGAAAGGGATGCAGGATCAAAAAGGTCATTGGAATGATAAGGTTGACTGGTGTTTGCTTGATTTTATCTGTGTGACAGGAGAGCATTGACAGATGTCAGCAGAGTGTACTGTGTCATGAAAACAGATGCGCGTCTGTTTTCATGACATACTGGTGGAGAGAGCTCTGGCTGCTATGTGCTTATGTCACTGCTTCCACTGGTGGTTTTATGAACCAATGATCGTCAAGCAATGGATCACCTCATGCGGACAACAATCAAACAATTGAAAGGAGCACACCATTTTTGCAGGGCACCCCCCTTGATGGCCCTCCTGCATGCGGGGATGGAGAACATGTTCTGATCACAAATATGCAGGAACACTCAAATTGCACCATTACCAATACCTGCAGGAAACATATTTGAGGACTTGACATGGCCCACCCAAAGGACATTGAAAAGATCACAAAAGTGTGCATCACAATGCACTGCATCTTGGTTCTATCTCACAACGGTGGGTCCACCAACAACCTAAGGTCCAAATTGTTGTTCATGAGGATCTCCACTTTAGAGGAGCGTATCACATACATGCAGTAAAGAAAGTGTAGTGAAAAGGTCAAAGGCAGATGAAATACATCAATGGATGGGTTGCAGTCATGATAGCATGTGGTAATTGGACACAATGAACAACTGAGGGTTTGGAGGACTATCTGGAAAATTGGATGTGACTGTTGAATGGAACCCCTGGAAAGTGGGTGAACCATGCAAATAAGGCCATCTGGTTACAAAAGGGGATCTAGTGTCAGCGCAGGTAACCCAATGAGATATTGTAGATCACTATACACACACCGAAGTGGCCTATCTTTGAGTCACCATGGCTTTGATTGTGTTGCCACGAGTTGGTTCTCAGCCATAGTTCCAGACAATCTCCTCTGATGGCTCTCCCAAAGGTAATAGTCACGACCCTTCCCCTTGTATTGATCAGTTTGAGAAACTACAACGTTTTCAGGTTCAAAGCATTCCACCACAAGCTTCTCTAACCAAATCTGCTTTTCCTGCAACCATTGTAATTGAGCTGGGGTGAATTCAAATTTGGTTGGCATAGTAAGTGACTGGGAGGCAGGAAGGAATGGTGTGGTAGTGGGTCTCTGTAATCTGGGCAAATAGACAATATTTATGTACCCTCTCATGATGCAGCTCTCACCTCTGGATTCAACAATGCGACAAGCACTTTGCAGGCGTATCTCAAACAGGAGGTAGTCAGCAGTATTGTAGTCAAGGCGGTGATCCCTTCTCAATAACTGAAACATGAGTATGTAAATTGACATGGTTTGTGTCAATGTAGATCCCCAGTTCAGTGAGTGGTGATTGATTGGAGATGGCAGTTAGCCACGTCATCTTGTTGC
Source organism: Puccinia coronata f. sp. avenae (assembly GCA_002873125.1). Classification (NCBI taxonomy): domain Eukaryota; kingdom Fungi; phylum Basidiomycota; class Pucciniomycetes; order Pucciniales; family Pucciniaceae; genus Puccinia; species Puccinia coronata. The sequence goes on along the minus strand of PGCI01000226.1, from coordinate 875 downwards.
TATTGAATCATATGGGGGGTTTTGCGACACCATCTGCATGATCACGCAATGATTGACACATGGCTCCAAGTCTTCCATGCACCACCGTATGTGGTGTTTCATGCAGGTTGATGAATTGATTGGTTGCAGTGGTATGATGTTGTATCATGCAGGTTGGAGCAATTTTCTTTTGTTATGCTTTGCATGACAAACTCCATCATGCGTTGGATTAGTTTTATGTTGAGGAAGCTCCAAGAGAATCTATCACCCACTTGATTTTCCACATTCAATTCTAAACAAAACTATCTTTCATTGTCCTCTCCCCCTCCAGGCTCCCCTGCATTCCAGTCGTCCATCATGACAATGAAGAAACCCAAAAATCTGTATGTCTGTCATTGTGTATCGTATCAGTGCAACACAGAACAACATGAAGAGGATGGAATCAGAGTGGTCCCCGGAAGAGTAGTGGCTAGGGCAACCTGGACGGATCACCAACTCAAAGACCGGCAGCTCGAGTCTCGGGGGACGTCACAAGCTGCAGAGGATCAAGACAGGAGCAATACAGAACAGGTAAGGAGGGGATGTTTCAATCTCAATAGGCATTGCACAGAAGGATGAAACAAATTCATATTTTCCTCCGTGGCAGAATTTCCCACCTCCCATCAATCCCGTTGCCAAAGTTTCATCGGCATCTTCTGTGAAGCCCCTGTTCCTGGAGGAGGATTTCTGTTGGCAGGTGATGATCAATGTCGCACGGTCCCTTCTCAAAAACAAATTCAGCAAATCGGGCGCATCAGGACTTCTAGAGGCAGCAAGGGACCACACGGTATTGCTTGCTCAGATCTGGAGCTCAATGCATGGTGTTCACATTAATCCAGACAAGATTCTACAACAAA